>PVJO010015630.1:0-44307 GCA_004026905.1 Hystrix cristata
TAATTCCCCAGAAATTCATAGTTTTGATTTTAAGTCTTTAAACCCTGCTAATGGCAGTCAGCATGAAACTTCAGTGGATTATGGACACCAAGTGGCAAATGACTTTTTAATCTTTCCAAGGTAGAACTCCTTGAATTTTAAGATATTATGGCTATAAAAGACCTTTACAATCACTAAGTCTTGCCCCATTAATTATAAAAATTGTAATAAACCTTAGCCCAAGTGAGTGCTTTACTTGCCTAACATATATCAGCAACAGGGCAAACTCTTGTCCTTCAGTACTGTGGTGTCCCTACTATTTAAAGTTCAATGATACGATTTACAGATACAAATTTTGTCTCTCCAAAAGATTATTTTTTTTGTATGGAAATACCTGTGACCTCCCAAATATTTGCAGTGTCCATCCATTTTCATGCCAGAGAGAAAGCAGTCCAGTTAAAAGATTCGACCATTATTCTTCTAATGGTGAAAAGATTAAATGCATTTTGACAGATGCCACTAAATGCTCAACACAACTAACCAAGTTCCCTTTTCTGAGTCCATGTTTGTCCGGCAGCACTGTCTTTACAATTCGTGCTTTTATATAGGTCTGCTGAGGGGAAGAAAATACACCGATACTGCTGTTACACATATTCTAGTTTGTGAGATACTTACATTGTTCATTTTGTGTTTAGTGCATTGGTATTCGGCTTTTATTTTATTTTTTAAAGGCATCCTAAGGCAAGAATATGTTTCTGACAGGGAATTCTATTAAACAACTTATATGGGCAAGACTTAACCCTCATGGTAAAGAATGTAAGTGCATCTGACTGGTAGCACCTCAATAGTTAAAAAAGAGTGCCCCGCAATGTTTCTTTGTTTTTTTTTAAATTTTTATCCCAGATGTTTCTTTTAAGTGATTATTTCTCTGAAAATGTTTTACTGAGATACTTCATTGTATGTTTGAGTCAAAACACATGTCCTTAAAATAATACTACAAATCTTCTGAAGATCACACATTTTATTTCATACTATTAGCTAGATAGCTGAAATATTTTGAAGGAACTATTATGCAAATTTATAAACTTGCAGATATACGGTTCTACTATTCAGCTAATAAAGGATAGTAGGGGCCCTCAACATAGCATGTAATCACACACTGCTATAATTCTCGTTATTCTTTTGGAAAGTTCCCTTACATATATATTTTACTATTTCAGATACCTTTGATCAAACGTCTAATTTATTGATATAGGAAGAGGCAAGGAAAACAGTGTTAAGATTCACTACCGCGTTTCAGTTTTGCTTAAACTATATAGATAGCAATTGTCTGTTGTAATTTCTAATAAGCAGTAATGAATTTTCATAGAAGTGACCTATTTTTCGTTAGATGGAAGACGGGATATGTTTTGAAGTTGTAAAAATGAGATTATAAAACATACACATGCTATGCAACTGACATTTCAGAAGTGGAAAGTATAGATTATAGCATCTGGCGTCTAAGAGAAAACAGTGTTTTTTATTTCAGTTCTGTCTTAGTCTACTCAAACTGTCATAATGAAATACCACAGACGAGGCAGTTTAAATCACAGGAGTTCCTTTTCTCACTGTTCTGGGGGGTGGACTCAAGGTCCAGGTGCCCGTATTGTCCGATTCTGTTGAGGGTTCCATTCCTGGCACACAGACAGCGACCTGGCCGTGTGCCTATGTGGCATTTCTCCTCCTCTCCTACAAGACCGTAAGTTCTATCAGAGTTAGGACCCTACCTTTATCACTCCATTTAACTTAATTTCCTGTTAAAAGCCCTATCTCCAAACACAGGCAGCCGCATTGGAGGTTAGGGCTTCCTCACAGGAATGGGAAGGGAGCGATGAGGGATCAGTCCATAGCAATTCCTGCCTATACTGTGTAAGGTACCAGCCTCCGCTATTAGCCTCTGAGATCTTAGAACTAATTAGTTTCTCAACTCTGGCACAATTAATTCTTACTGGTGCTTAAACTTTGCTATAATAGTTGGTGTCTATTTCTCCTGTATTAGCTGTTACACACCCTGTACGGTTTACAGTTTCCTCAGATAATGTTGCACACTTTCATATCGTTTACCCCCTTTCCATTGTTGCTTGGGTCCTTCTCATGTTATTTGCTTCTTGAACATACTCCCGAGCATTAGCCACTTCATATAACCTCACTAAACTTTTTAAAGTCTTGTACCACTTTTCTTCTATAAGGGATAATACATTATTTATTATTGTTCTCATCCTTTATTAGATCAGCATTTTAAACCTTAAGTATACTGTGAAATCACTTTCTTTTGAAAACTTATATAAGGCTTAAACTTCATATGGTAGAGGTTTAATCTTTGTTCCCGCCAATGCCCAAATACTAGACTTGATACATTTTGCTGAATGAATTTAAAATGATAAAATTTATATAGACTTATAGTAAGACTATTTATTAAAAAAAATTCATTTAATTACAAAAACAAGTTCTTTTACATACGTACTATCCAGAGAATACTATCTAGGATATAAAGCCAGTGTTTCTTTGATCAACTATGTGTATCAAATATGGTATATATTTCTGCTGCTAAATAGATACTGGACAGACATTTAGTCTTACATTATCTATTTTGGTTGTTGTTTATTTTATGTAATACCATGAATGAAGGATTCAAAATGGACTCTTTGGAAGCTAAGTCTTTGCATGAAGACTGCATATAGGATAGTGTGAGAGTAACTGGCAATACATATAATTTTCATAAAAATAGGCAGGAAACAGCACCTTTTAATACATGTTTATGTATATATATAAATATAATGCATATATATACATATATACTTACATACACAGTAATTACTACAATTGAAGTTGCAATAATTTTAAGCACTGCCTAATAACTTCTTGAAGTGTTTGATTTTATGTTGTCTATAACATTTCCATTAACATTTATTATTATAAAACACTAATATTAGAATGCTTCATAAATGAGCTAAATTAGGACATGTATCCACTACTTGAGTAGAAGAAATTAGTAAAGCTGAGGCTAGTCATAACCTGGTACTTAGCTGTATAAAATTCATAATTTTTATGCTTAATTTCATTAGCACTCACACAATTTCCATACTATTTTAGTACGTTGGGAAATGTGATTTTTTTTTGCTTGTTGCTTATCTAATCATATTTATGTGGGTGTTTTGTCTTTTATTTGGCAACTCTGCCTGAGGAGCCCTTGACTCTTTCTTGGGATAGTGGTGCTGTACCTGATCAGTATATGAACACAGTGTATGTATAGAGTTAAGAAGAACTTGGCAAAATGCAGAAACAGTTCCATGGAAGAAACTATTTAGGAATAGTTATATAACGATTTAGAATCTACTTATCATGAAATTCCATTCTTTTCTTTGGAGAGGTTGAGAATTCTTAGATTTCAATTTTTGTTTAGATTGTCGAAAGATACGTTCATTGAATTGCTTTTTTTCTTTTAAGCCTATGTATACATTTTTTAGATGACCTATTCATATTTATCATTTAAAAACCAGGTATAGCAGCAATGTCCCCCAAAACATTAAATGTAAAGATTTTCTCTCTGAGTAAATCAGGCATAACTAAGATGATCTATTCAATTTACTGATTTCTCTCAATATTATTAGTTCCCCTTAAAATCACTGGCTTGATCATTAAATTAATAGTCATGTGGTCAAAGACAGCAAAAATGACCTGACTCTGTTACTTCATTTAGAGAATACAATGCCTTGTAGATAGTAGCCTTTGGTAAATGTTTGCTGATAGCTTTAATTTTTTAAGCCATGTATTTCAACTACACATACTAAACAAGCATATATTTCAGAATTCGCTGGCATAGGTTAAGTCTGCTGCAATTAATATGGTCCTTTAAACATGAGCTGTAAACGGTAATAGATTTTCTTAATGTAGGTTTTTTTTTTTTTTTTTCCCTAACCTTTTGAGTTGCTACCTGTATTTGGTAGCATGGTAAAGTCTCTCGCGAAGTTCATAGATGTTTTTCTTTTTTTCATGCTTTATTTTGCTATATTGTCTTTTGATAGTTGAGGATTCTCAGCATTCTTGTGAATCCTTAGGCTCACTGTTAACAGGGACCCTGGAAATCCTGGATAGTGTGGCCTTTTTGACCCCAAGCAACCACCAGCTAATTTGATACTTGGGCCATGCTTTCTGGGGCTGGTCTGACTTTTCTTTGGATTTAGCCATTTTCTAGGTTCCTGGCTCTTCTCTTATTTTGCTTATGATTCTCAGACTTTCCACTGCAAATTTTACTTATGGAGTCTCTTGGCTGATCTAGTTAAAGGTTGGTACTTGGTAGTGATTTGGATTTCATCCTTTAGGCTCCTCACACAAGCCTGATTTCTATCTCGATACAGCATGCTCTTGATAATTTGGGGGCAATATGACTCATCTGTCATTCAGTGGTGAAAAACCAGTTAACTGTGTTGGGGCACCATCACATGCTTGCTAGGTGCCTTTTCATTCTCTTGCCTCAATAGTCACTTACCCAACAACTAGGTGGCTTAGTTTTAATTTACACAACATGAAGTGCAACAAGATGAAGTGAATTAGCAAAATCTCAAAGCTAGCTTGAGACAAGAACATGAGACAAGAATGCAGATCTTCCTGCATTTGGAGCAAAATGGGGCCCCCTACCTTGTGGAACATATTGTTCGTTTGTTTGGGTATTTAATCTATTACCAGCTGAGCTATTGGATCCCTAGCTAGAATGGCACAGTTAGCATGCTGTAATACAGAGGGTTCCCATTACCACCGTTGCCCTCTGCCATTTAAAGGGCATTGTATCTTCCTTCAGAATAACTTTTAGGTTACAGCTGCATGAATTCCAACAAGCTACTTAAATAATGCAAGCATAAATCTCTAATATGGGCTAGTTTAGGTCAGCCATGTGGAAATTCTGTTTCCTCTTGAGAGGTGTTACCACTTGGAAAGCAGGACTGAATTAGATGAGGATGTATTGGCTCCCCACAGGCCCTGTTAACTATGAGGTGATTCAGCTTGGGATGTTAGCCCTCTCAGTTATGCTTTAGAGTAAAATCAGAACTCTATTTTAAAAAGTGCACAAGTGAAACAGCTGATTCTAATCTTTCTCTTTTAAAGTATAGAATGAGAGCTCATTTAATATATACAGAGCTGACTGACTCTGAACTTGTGAATTGCTTTAGATCCTCCTTGATTCTGAGATTTTGAGCTAATTTGGGATCAGAAGCTGCTGGAGAGTTAAGCTGTACACTCTTGCTGCTTGCTTAAGAAGTGCCCCTATCTGACATGCTGTCAGGGGCAGATCAGTCCTGATCAGTACTGACCATGTGGAGTATGAAGGCTCACTGACTCTGCCTGTTTTGTATTGTCTTTCATTCAGAGCAATGAAAGGAGGCTGAGAGTAGTTAAGACTGGATTGGGGTTGGGAAATAAGCCTTTTTACCTCTTCTCACCCAGGAAACTTTGTTCCTAGCAATCAAAAGCTCGAGATCTATTGCTGCTAATTCAGCATCACACCACCTCTACCAAATCCAAAGCAATACAGCAAACATCTTGCCTTAAAACCTAAACAGTTTTTACACACCCCATTAGATTTATGTTTTCTTTTTGGTAGAATTTATAAGCCAAAATATATCTAATTCAACTATGTATTTGTATGAAATGGAGCCTAATAAGGCTCTTAAATAGATATTGATTTATTTATTTTTAAATAAATAACATAAGACTCTTAAATAGCTATCCATTTATTCATTTCTTTATGCAGACTAAAGGATCCTGCAATAACAGATGCACTATACATTTAGGTTTTCCCACATTAGCTTCCTGTGTACAGAGTCTAAAAATAAGAATGGTACTTAGCTATTATAAATTCATTTGATATAGAGATTCTCCTTTATAATCACCCAAACAATGGCTAACGGTCTTCTTGAATACTTTCAATAATAAAACCCTTATGACTTATGTCAACTCATTTCCCCTTTCAACAGCTCTTCTTGTTGGGAAGTTCTTTCTTTGCATTAATCCTTTTCAAAAAGCACATTTAGTTATACAGACTCATGCTTTTGAGACAGGAAATAAATGAAAACTTATAGAAGAATTTGATTAAAACTTATAGAAGAATTAGAAGAATTAGAATTCAACGAATAATGCATCTAACTGTTCAGAATACTAGATAATATTAAAGGAAAAAAGGAAAAGGTAAACCATGGTGTTTATTCTCAGAAACCTTAGAATTCAAAGTAAATATACAATAATTAAAATATTCTCGGGGCCTACAATTAAGGAGCCCATCAGTATAGTTATTTCTCAGCAGACTAGTAAACAGAGAGAAGAAGAAAATGAGCAGTTCCTCCAGGTTCTAGTTCAAACTTTTAAAATAAAGTCCATGAAAAATACAGGTTTATTAGAGGAGATTAGCATATATAGAGAAATGTGTGTGTGTGTGTATGTGTGTACATACACATCATTTATTATTCCTCTTATTAGAAATAAAATAACCACTATTAATCATTTTGGTAATTGTGCAGGTAAAATAAAAATGGGATCAAGCAGTTTTATAATTAGGTTTTGTCACTTTAATATATTAAAAACATCTTTATAGGTCCATAAAGGTGTTTCTACAACAGTAGATTTTTGGGTTTCTGTTTTAATAGCGTAAGTGCATTTTCTTCAAACAAGAGCTTTATTGAGAGGCTCGACATATAAAATTGGTAAAAGCAAAGCTAGTCTGGCTGAAGCAAGGTTGGACGCCTTGAGCCACACCTGCCCGGCATATCACACCTGACTTCTGTCACCACCTGAGATGCTGCAAAACACAGTCTGACAAGGCCTAACCTACCACTGATGTGTGACTGTGTATGCCTGTGTGTGTTAAGTGTGAGTGTGTGTACCCACACATGTATTTTGCTCAAGGAATTAATTTTTGTCTCACATACCGTGTTTCTCAATCTGTAATTTGCCTTCCAGTCATGGTGGTTACTATTGTTTTGGTGTGTTGAAATGTTTACTTTTTATATCAAATAATTTTGTTTTGCTTAGGCTGTCATTGGTTGCCAATAAGCGTAATGAATAAGTGGGTGAAGTTGAAGCTTCAGGACGAAAGCTCTGTTTTAGATAACGGGAGTATTACTCCATTCATTCAGAAATAGCTATTTAAAAAGCGAACAGCTTTCAGTCTTTAGCCATTTTACTTCTATGTAATAAGTTATTTATTTATTAAATGTGTTGGTGACATTTTCAAAAAAACCTGTATTAGGGCTGAATTCAGGGAAAGAGTGAAGAGAATCAATTATCTCTTCATAACATTAAGTATTTGTTTGACTTCTGGATATTGGTTATGATTTGCTCTTTTTCTTGATCCTTTTGCTGTAATTAGATTTTTTAAGTTTTAAAATAATCTTCCCTCTTGAACCTTAGCTTGCGATCAATTTTTGTTAAACATCAATATAGGGTGTGCCCTCCTTTTTGCTATGGTGGAAATTATGGTTATGCTTATTGTTGTTGTTAATGGGTGAAAGTATCCAGCTGAGTATTCTATGAATTTGAAAGTGTCTCACTGTGAAAATGGGATTCCACATGGCTTCCTGCTGTCCAATCTACTTGAATGAGCTTTGTAGAAAATGTATTTTGGTACAAAGTGTCTGTAAACCTAAGGCACAGCTGATGATGTGAAAAACATGTATGAAGAAATGGCATTTTGATGCTTTTGAAAGGAAGTATTGTTTATTTATTTGCTTGGTTATGTTAAACTGTTAAAATCAGAATGAGTATAATTATTTTTTAAAAAATATTTTAACTTTTCTTTTGTCTGAATTGACTTGTCACCATACATACATACCCTTAAATGTTAAAAAGCTGACTTGTCATAGTGGAAGAAAATTTTCCTGTAGCGCATTATTGCGTTCTTCACATTCTTGCTTACTGTAAAGATGTTATGGCTCCAGTCTTCCTAAGATGTAAACTGGATATAACATTTGCATAAAGTACTCAAAGAGTTATTGCATCTAGAATTATGTTTTAAAAATGGACTTACACAGTAGATACTCAAGAGAATTTTCACTCTTTATGTAGTTTTACAGAAGCAGATGCAAGAACATACTACTAGCCCCCAGGGATTCAAATTCATGATCCATAGAGTAGATAAGTATATTTCAGAATTCTGTGTCTAAGGAGGTACACATAAAGTAAATTGTCTAACTTCCCATGATACCTTACAAGTTATGAGTCACTGATAAGGTTTTGGATTAGTCTAGAGCCTACATGTTAGACTCCTCATTTATATCGCATATGCGAAGGAAGTGTTATTACCTAAATGTAGGTGTTTGAGTCCAAGAATACAGCTCTCCTTGGCTGTATATACCTGAGAGATACATTTTTTTCTAAAGAATCCAAATATTAACTAATTTCTTTCAAAGATATCATGTTTAATCCAATTGCCTATACAATCAGACTTAAAATTTCCAGCTAAAATATGCACAAAATGCAGAATGGTAACTGCCAGAGTCAGCTATAAAGTAGTAGTAACATGGCCTTTCTTTTACTTTGAGTGGTACAGCATTTCCACTTTCCCTGGTGCCTAGTTTTTGTCAGCCTTTTCTTGATCTATTCAGCAAAAAGATACAGTGAATTGCCTCCTTTACTAAAGCTGCTCCTTAATTACAAATAATATCTATTCTGGATTCAAAGACATCTTCAGTACCTGTCAGCTAAAACTGACCTTCTGAGCTCTTAAATCTTTCTTTTCACCACTGTTAGACTTTAAGGATCTGCATTCTCATAGTGGTGCAAGCAAAGGCGTGTTTGTATTTCCATCATATTTTAAAAAGAATGGGAGTAGATCTTAGCTTATATTCTAGTCCTAAATCTGTCAATTACTAGCAGCTTTACTTTGGATAAATTACTTGGAAGAATAATAAGGTTAATAGTTACAGAGTCGTGGCATCTGGATCTATATTCATAAAAGAAGTCATTTTATGGTAACATTACCTTAAATCAATAAAATAGATTTGTGTATGCTTAGAAAAGATTGGCTAAAAGAATTCTGTAGATTGTCTCATTTTACAGTTTAAGGGTGATATTAGATAATGCATTTTTAAATGATACAAAATTTGGAAAACATTGCTCATATCCAAAATAATACTCTCCCTAGCACTCTTGATTTCTGACCCACTGACAAGGCATCGTCTTCTATACAACTTCCTTTTTTTTTTTTTTTCCCAAGACAACACATCTTTCCCTCAGGAGAAAACAGGACAAAGCTGATTCCTATACCATATAAAACAGATTTTGAAATACATTTACACTAAAGTTGTAAGTACTTTGTAATGGGTCTGTCATTACTAGATGTAGCCAGACTTTGGAGCAAGTGTTCATATTATTAGCATAGAGAGTTTCTGAATGTTAAAAGGTGTAGAAGTTCAAGGTGGGATTCTAATGCCTTGGATTTTCTTTAGATCAAATAAATTGCTTACCTTTTATGGAGAATAATAGCTCTGATATTAAGGTCAAGTAGCTCATGATTTGCTCCTTTGAATTTCTGTGCGGTATAAGTTTAATCTTATTCTGTGAATGTTTCCTCTCTAAAGAAAGAGAACTGTCAGCATGGGCCAGGATGAAGTGAATTGTGGAAAAGATGTGGAAAGACTTCAAATTTGGTACCTTTTGGCACAGTTCCCAGACCCTTGGACCTAAATTTCTCAAATGTGACCCTACGTCCTTCCCACAGTATTACAGTAGGCAGGCCTCTTATTTCATCTTCTCAGTACCAGGATGTATCCTAAGAATAAATGCAATAAGTCAGTTCATGCTTACTATGGTATTAAAGTTTGGTCCACACAAAATTCATATGTTGGAATTCTACCTGCCAAAGTGGTAGTTTAAGGATGTGAGACTTTGGGAGGTAGTTAGATCATAACGAAGGAGTCTTCATTAATAACAGGAATCTATTTCTCAGAGTTCTCAGGGATGGGAGGCCCAAGACCAAGATCAAAGTGCCCTTCAGCTTCAAGTGAGAATACTTCCTAGCTCATAGGCGGTCACTTCCTTAGTATGTCCCGACATGGTGGAGACAGAGAGACAAAGCGAACTCTCAGGTGACTTATGAGGACATGAATCCTATCAGGAGGCTTTGCCTTCACCACCTCATTTAAACCTACTTACCTTCTAGAGGTGCCATCGAGTACTATCACACTGGGTGTTGGGGCTTCAACTTACAAATTTTGGTGCATGTAGAGGGAGGGGTCACAATTCAGCCCATCATTCCATGTAATTTGTTACTCTGTGCCCATTTTTTAGCTTTTTGAGTTCTTTGAAGGCCGCCCCTTCTTCATCCATTCATCAGTTGCTGGGCATTTGTGTTCTTTGCAATATTTAGCTATTACAAACTGTGTTGCTATATACATGGTTGTGCATATATCGCTGTGGTATGATGCTTTTAATTTCTTCCAGGAATATACAATAAATATTATTTTAATCACTGTATTGGTGTCTTGTTGCTTTGGCCCAGACCTTCTGATTAAAAAAAAGACATTATGCCATATTGATTGTATTTTGAAATGGATCTTTTTTGATACCAATTATCTCCCTTAGATAATTTGAATGAATTTTCTATAGCAAATGAAATATGATAAGTTGGCTTCATGTATTAAGACTTTGATAGCTTTTCTTAGGGAAATGAGAAAGACTTAAAATCTGGTTGTGCCAATCTTACTGAAATACATATATATTTGTACAACGATATCATCTTCACGGTGGCTTTTAAAATTTTGCTCCTCCAGATTGGGCATTTATAAATGAACTAGTTTTCTGAGTCAAACATTTTGGCACTTTGAAGAAATGTTATGTGACCACCAAGAAATTTGACCGATGAATCAGAGTAGTTCTGCAGTGCTTGGCCTTGAAGTTTTGTATTTGTTTGGTTAAAGAGCCTTCTTCATTTCTCCAAGAAATAACTATGTGGGCAACAATAGAGTTCTGCAGTATGGCAGTAAAGTGCTGGTAACTTTGTGATTTGGTTACCGAGAACAAAGACAGATCTTAGCAAAAGGGACGTGGCACCAGCAATCATTCAGGAAAGCCGTCAGGAATATGGCATCGGAAGCTTTTAACTGATCTAGATCTATTCTTGTAGAAACCAGTTCTAGCCTCTCAATTTTTTGCCTGACTGATAAGATATAAGATAAATTAGTTATTCAGAGAAAAGCTACTTATAGATCATGAGAACCATGATCCCTTCTCCTGCTCTTCCTCTTCTCCTTCCCCTTAACAAAAATAGTTTAAACTTGAAAATATTTTTTAGCATTTGATTTCTGTTCTCTGGTCTTGGAAGAATAATGTCAATCAAAAATAACAAAGTGGGCAGAGCCCTGCATTTTCATGTTTTTCTGACTGATTTAGCATTTCTCGGTTTCTTCTGATTTCCCATCCAATTTTTAACTATTCTCTTTAGACTGTTTTTTGCTGTTATTCCAAAAGTGGTCTTGTAGTCTCTATATTTAAACTGTTGCTGAGTGTGCTGGCACATGACTCTAATTTCTAGCATGTGATTAGGTCCTCCTGCCTCAGTTTCTTTAGTAGCTGGGACTGTAGGTACACTCAACTTCCTCTGACATTTTATCTCTTTTTTGTAAGTGAAGAGAAGTTTACTTCCCTGCACATACAGGGTTCCATAGATCCATGGACTCTTTTTTTGTTTGTTTGTTTGGTTTTGATTTTTTGAGACAAGGTCTCACTGTGTAGTTCAGGCTGGCCTTGACCTTGACCTCATTATGTACAAGGTCCCAAGTTGGCCTTGAACTCGCAGTGACCCTCCTGCCTCTGCCTCCTGGGTGCTGGGCCATCATGCCCGGCTGATCCATGAACTCTTAACTGATGAGAGTGCTTGGGCTGATTAAAGGGACTGAAAAACTTGGTTTCTGTCATTGCCCAGCAGTGCTTCTGAGATGCTCTGGAAGGGAGTTTGTGCTTAGAATTGTCTCTTTCTTTCTACATTGACATGAAATCTGCCTGTGTGCCAGGATCATCAAAATTCCACAACGATTTCAAGGTTTAGAATGTAGTAGGAACCAAAACCAGAACAAGCTTAAAGCTCAAACTTTTTTTTTTTTTGAAGTGTGATTTACCTCTTTCCTGTAAATTTGGGACTCTTAACCTTGTTTCAAACTATCATACTTTTAAAATTCTGATAAAAGCCATAAATATATATACATACATACATACTACATATCCATATTTGAATCACATATGTAAACATGAACACACACTGATACACAAAATATATTAAACAACAGCAGAGAGTTTCCCAATTCCAGCTATAGTTCTATTCTGTATCTATCCTGTCATGAATCATCTCACTTATTCTCACAAATTAACTGTTATCACCTCTCTTTTACATTTTTCACACTAAGGCTTAGAAAGACTCTCTTATTTAAGTGTCACACAGTTAGTGTCATGCAGAGATAAGTTTTTCTGACTTAAAAGATTTAGTTTTCAGCAAGGACTCATCTTCTCCCTCGAGCCCATCTGTATACCCAGTTTAAGAGTTTCTATTTTAGTGAGATGAATAGGGAAAAGCAAAGAACGTGCAGTCTTTTTACCTAAGGCTTCATTAATCAAGTACACGGGGACTAATATTGTCCAGCTGTTAATACATGCCGAGCACTTAGATTTTTGTTGGAAAGGTGGAGCTTCTGTCTTTCAGCTGAGTAAATTAGTGTTCAAATACCTTAATTTACTTGGCAGTGATCACATGCTCAGTAAGTAGCCAAATCACAATTTGAACTCTTTGGCTCTGTGACCCATAATTTCTCTGTTTTTAAAATTTTATTTTCTAGTGAGAGATGTTTCATTTTTTTTCCTTAAATATCTATTAGAAATAAATTAAGCATACAAAAATTAAGTGGGAAGATTTCCATCGTATTTCCTTGTCTATATGGTTGGCAAATATTATAATACAGGCTTCTGGAAGCAATTAAATTCTTAATTTCTCTTTACTATTCTTTCTTAATTATTTAAATTCAATGAGCAAAAAAAGAAATAGATTCATTAAAATTTCTCCTAGACTCCAAATCAAAGTTTCAGAAGTACAGAGCAGTTTATTTAAACTTAGCTATCACATTCATATTTATTTAATATTTTTCCAAGGGAGTGGATGCCTATATGAAAGAATATAAAGAAAATCAGTGATAATTGCTCATTTCTTTAATTTGAAAATATTATTTATTCAAATTTGAATGGTTTTTGAAAAATACAATTGACACAAAAACTACTAAGTTCTGTGAAACTATACCCCAAGGATTTTCCACACAAGTGTTTTCATGAAGAAAAAGGTCAAATTAAAGTACTGTATAAGACAGTGATGAGATGCCTATTTCATGATGTGCCTAAGAAGATGGTAAATGATGTGCAGATGCACATATACAAACCTGAGATAAATGTTACAAGACACTTATGCTTGGTTGATTGGCTTATTTATTTATTTATGGTTGCTGGGGATTGAGCTCACAGCCTTGCACTTGCTAGGCAAGCACTCTGCCACTGAGCTAAATTCTCACTCCCTGTTTGGTTGATTTTAAGAATGATTTTTACCAATGACCAATCATTAAATTCATTTACTGTAATATTAATGTCCTTACATATTCTTTTTTTGTCTTGATACTTTTTTCCCCAGAAAGATTGTCTAATATGACATATTTTTATCCAATTTTAAAACGTCTATTTCAGAAGAATGTTTTAACTAAATGACTGAAACTATTACTTTTGTTCAAGAAAAGTTACCTGTGTTATAGAAATGCTCCCAGAGGAGATCTGTTTTAGTTACTTTTCTCTTGTTGTTGGGACAGAATACTCGACACTCAAAGTTAGGGGAAGAAAGGTTTATTAGCTCACAGTCTGCAGAGGTTTCAGTCTGTAGTCCGCTGGGTCCAAGGCAGGGCGGCGTGGCAGACCCGCAGCCCACTGGCCGAAAAGTAAAGTGAGGAAAATGCAAGAAATGTGTGCAAATAAGCAATGCAAACAAGCAGCTAGTTAGCTCCTTCCTGTATCTTTTATCTAGGCTACCTGCCCCCAGGGCAGCCCGCATTCCCACCCTCAATTTCAGTCTCACATCCTTGATCCCAGCAGAACCACACCAAATCGATCAATAGATCAATTTAGTAATCACACACTCTAAATCCAGCAAACTCTTACCACATGAGGCTTTGGGGGGACATCTAGACACAAACCATAACAAGATCATTAAGCCCTCTTGTTTATAGCAATACAATTTCAAATCTCACCTTTCATACACTATCCACCCTGATAGTTACCAGGCTGTTTTGCACTAACTGCTTGTCTCAGGGCATGAATACCATGGTGGTCTAAATACCACAGCTGATAAGCCTTCAGAGATCGCCTGATATCTTTCTTGAGAGAACCAAAAGAAGATCATGGCTCACCTTCATTTAAGTCACCTGTGTTAGTGTTTCAGGTGCGTGTTCTCCAAATGATAACTTCTGCTGTGAGAAACCTTGTTATATCAGCATTTTGAATTTATAAATATGGCCCCTGGCTTGTTGCAAGATTGTGCAAATGTAAGTAAATGATTTTGTGAATAGAATTGCCTTCTTCTTTTATATTAGTGAGGTGGTCAAACTCTTTCATTTTTATCATTTCCATTCTTTGGTTTTCTTTCCCCTTTTTCTATATTATTCAACACAATTTTCTCTCTGCTGGTATGTTTTCATTTTAGTTCAAATTCTAATTACATCCCTGTCATGTGACCTTAAACAAATGACTTGACTTTACTCAGTTGTTTAGAGCACTGGAACAAACAAGAAACACTCTCAATTTCATTGGGTTGTGGGCAAAAATGAGCTAATTCCAGGTAAAACGTTTATCTCCTCTGAGACGCGGGGGTAATACTTATGAAATGATAAATATTATTTAAGATAGTCCTAAAGGAAAAGAAAATATGTGGAAATATTTTAATTTTCTGTTATACTTTTCAGATAGAGCCACAGTGTGTTTGTTTTGGGAATACCTCCCGGTTTGGTCTTCTACCCTAACCTCTGATCTTTTCATGCTTAATGTTATCACCTAGAATTAGAATAAATTCATGATATGTATCTTAGCTACATTGTTGGTATTACAGAATCTAACAGACAGCAACAAATACTGTACAGGGATAGTTACTAGAATCAGAAGGATACTGAAATAGTAATGGGGACTTGAGAACTACTTTCACTACTTAAAAAAACTATATAAGTTAATACATTATTTATTTTAAATGAGAAAGCAAATAGATTATGTAATGAATAACTTTTGATTGAACTATGTTTAAAATCCCGGGATCTATATGTTGAGGTGAGAATAACATGGCCTCATGTATTTCGAAGCCCTGTGCTTCAGGGAACAATTGAATTTTCATAGAGGTTCTCCACTTGACAGTTATCAGAAGGCTATAATTGTTTTAACAACAAGTATTAGAATGATAATCCAATGAATCTTGTAATTAGCTCATTTAATACTCCCCAAAGGGCAAATAGAATATTATAGTTTAATTTTAAATTAATCGAGTCATAATTTATACAGCTTTACTCTAGACAGTTAAATAATAGTCTAATTTGTCTTATAGTGGGATAGTGAACACAATTTGTGTCTAACGTTTGATAGGCACTGTTAGGTTATTTACATATGTAATCTTTGATCCTCACAATAACAGACAAGATGTAGGTCATTATACTCATGGAGAAGAGGAAGCACTTGACATTCAGATTGGTTATAGAAATTAGCATACGTAATAAGTATTAGAAAAACTATTTACCCTCCCTCCAGAGGAAACATTCTTTCATGCTCACCAAACAGGTGGCCATCTTGTGTGTCCACATAGCACTGTGTTCTTCTGTCATTAGAAAGGCTGTCTTGTTTTATTTATCTTAAAGAAACCTTGTTTTTAGAGTAGTTTCAGGTTCACAGCAAAATTGAGGGGAAGGTCCAGAGATTTCTCATACAAAATCTTCTCCTACAAATGCCTGCTCCCCCTCCCTCACTATCAAAGTCTTTCATTAGAGTGGTACATTGATTACAATCCATGAACCTCTATTGACACATCGTTATTAAACAAAGTACATATTTTACATTACTATTCATTCTTGATATTTTATGTTCTATGGGTTTTGACTACAGTTAAATGGCATACACTTGCCATTAAAGTATCATACAGAATAGTTTCACTGCCCTCAAAAACCTCTGAGTTTGGTCTTCTACCCCAACCTCTAATTTTTTATTGTCTCCAAGGTTTTCCTTTCTCCAGACTGTCATATGGTTGTAGTCACACTGTATGAAGTCTTTCACATTTGCTTCTTCATTTAGTAATGTGCATTTACATTTCCTCCACATCTTCTCATGGCTTGATAGCTCATTTCTTTTTAGTACAGAATAATAATCCATTGTTTAGAGGAGTAAAAGGTTTATCTATTCTATAATCTATGGAAAGACATTTTGGTTGATTCTCTTTTATTTTGCTTACTTGTGCCTTTTACGACAACACACTATATCCCACTCACAGTGAGGACTGTGTTTTACTCTGTGTCTCCAGGTCCCATCATGGTAGCTTGCCCATCCTTCTATCTTGACAGATATGCCCTGGAATTTCCTAGAGTTTGCCAGAAATTCTGAAGAAATAATGAGAGAAAACAGCACCAAAATATATGCTTTCAGATGTGCAGTTAATTCCTATACCCTCACAGAATGGCTTGGTACAGGCTGATTGCCATGTTGTGGGAAGATGGTGCCACTGACCACTAACTGTGCTCCTACTCTGGGTGCTGGATTCCAGTGCTTCTGAGGCTTCAGGACCCAGAATAAGCTAATTTGCTTTTCTCAGCCTATTTAAATTTCCCACTTAGTAGAAGAAAGATTAATCCTAAAAAGTAGAGAAAAAAATTTTCAGACTGTGAATTGTACATAGTTTTCAATTCCATCGAAAACTCATGGTAGGATGATATAAGTGTTAGTCAGCTTTCTTTCACTGTCACAAATAAAATCCATTTTTAAAGAGAAAGTTTTTACTTGGGCTCACAGTTTTGACAGTTCCTGTCCGTGATCAATGCGGTCCGTAGCTTTTGGGCCAGTGAAAAAGCGGCACATCATGGCGGGGAGCGCAAGGTGCAGCATGGTCGCTCGCACACAGGCCCAGGGTGCAAAAAACAGAGAAGAGAATAGGATGTAAGAATCCTCTTCAGGGTCATGTCTGCTCTAGAACTCACATCCACATCCTAAAGGCTCTGTAACCTCCCACTATTGCTGCCCAGCAAGCCTTTAACATGTGGGCCTTCAGGTCATTCCTGACTCAGATTATGGCAATATCAGATCAGACTTGCATTTTTCTGTCTTCTGTGTCTGAAGGCAGGAAAACCTGTAATACTTGCTTTTCTGGAAATAATCTTGTAGTTGTAAGAGTAGAGAGGTTATTTTCCCCTTGTTCTAGGAAGTATCAAACCAAGCAAGATACCTGTTCCTTGCTCTTGCAATGGTAATAATCACATCGAAGTTTCCAGTTGTCAATACCTTAGAGGGAAACTTCTGTGCACACTGGTTAACACTGCCAGTAGCTATTCTATCAGAGAGAGGATCGTAAGCTTTGCAATTGTTAAAAAATTAATGTGAATAGGTTGTTGCTCCTTACTTTGTATTGGAAAGAGTATCTTTGGAGTCCTGTATAATGAAGGTGGAGAACAGAAAGAATGGGGTTTTATGCAGTGATTAAGATTGTCAGGTATCCATTAGGACTGTCAGGTAACCAGATAGTTCAGTATTTGCCTTGTATTTTCACAAAAAATACTACCTATTTAGTGACTTGTTTCTGAGAACCCTTGGTTGCTCATTAGATGTGTACTACGAATTCACTATCCTGTTAGATGCTTGGTTACGATCTTTAGTTATATACTTTAGTATTTTAGTTGAAATTGTATGACTGCTTTAATTGAGAAATAGGCTCTTCTATCTTCCCAGACTTTCCTTTGAAGCACCAGTACACAAAAATCACCCCTCTGAGGTTCCCTTTTCTGTCATACATATCAGCTCATGCTTGTCATACCCCAGGAGACAACACATATAGCCAGATTTATATCCCAATTTAGAATCTATCTGGCCAGTCCACTGCTGTATGAGTGATTGAACCATAACACAATGTGTTTCTGTTATCTTAAAATTTTGTTGTTCAGCTAAGATCATTGATGCCATTGACTATGTTATATAACCTTTGAGCGGCCTTCTCCCCTGGTTAAGCAGAAATGACTGAAGAGATCACTATTCCTCCTAGCCAGCTGTAGTTTGTCTGGGATGTTGTATGGCTAATGTCCTTAGCAGTTGCCTGTAGGGTATGTTGCTCTTTGCAGTTGTCACCAGGCTTAACATTCTAAATGCTTTCAAAGATTCCTTCTTGTGGTTTACTTGCCCTATTCATTTTCTGGTTATTGATTTTGATGTTTCACTACTTCCTGTTATGTCCCTCAGTGTCTGAGAATAAAGTTAAAACCACACCTCTTAAAGACTCATGCAAGAGGAATTCCAGAATGGAAGTCATGTGTGAAAGAGATGCCATTGTATGAAACTTTGACACAGATTTACGAAAGCTGTCTAACCTTTGAAAGGAATGTTTATCATTCTGAGAATTGCAGGATTTAAGATTCTAGAATTCTTTAAAGGCATTTCTTATATTCCGAAGAGAGTAGAGATACTTTCTCAGGAGAGACTGGTACTTAAAATATTTATAATAATTATTGTGCTATCTCTAGAGAATAGTTGCCAACCATAAGTATCTGAAATTCTCACCTTTTTGGATGTATTTTTTTTCTTTTTTTCAGGACCACATTCTCATTTCTGCTTTAAAAAGAATTAAAAACAAAACAAAACAGATGTGTTTGGTCATTTCCATAACCAAATTTCTCTGTGTATGTACATGTGTGTTTATACTTGTGATCTCTAATATGAATGTTGTGCATGTGAAAAAAACCCATTGGTTACAAAGCTTTTCTCTTGTGCTGTTATTTGAGACTGTTTCACTAAAGCCAAGAGTAAAATGATAGCAGGTGCAGTTTCAAGCCTCTACAATTATCCCAGATTACCTTTTCAATGAAACGTTGTCAGTGCTGCAAAAACAATCTCACTATGCCAACATTTGGAAGTAGGCAAACATTGCAAAATATATTGTCGTAACAGCAGTGGTTTGGGTACCAAAAAAGGAAAACAAAAATCTCTTTTTATTGTTAATGGAAAATTATTATTTTACTCAGTTCGTAAATATTCAGGTCAAACTTTGTACTCCTCATTAGGAAACGAATGTAGGGACTCAAATAGTCCCAGGGTAATTATTATTTGTTTTCTCTACTGGAGGGGAGCAAACAAAGTCACAGGGAAAGGGTATATTTCTGTGTGTTTGCAAGGGCTATTGTCTTTAAGGAAACTTTAAAGGAAACTGTTGGAAATTCCTACAATTCCATTTTACAAAGAAATCACAAAAGTAATCATATGTGACTATTCACCACCAGTTATGTCTGCAACCTTGGACTAAATATTTGTTTCTTTTCTTTCTCATCACCCCCCATTGAACTTAGTTTAGTTCTGTTTTAGATGTAAAAATAAACTCACTGAAATCCAAAGAGAAAAAAAATTAAATATGGGCTTAAATAGTATAAACAATGAAATACTGACCACTAGACAAATGATTTATGTTTAATAAAGTTTTTAATCTTAAATAGGTGGGGTTTGCCTCCCATCTAAAAAAGGACTGCTTACCTGCTTATAAGTGATATATAAAAAGCAAACATATAACTAGTTTTGATAAAGGCAAATCAGTTCCATTTCTCTGTGTTCAGTACTGTGAGTTTCACACATTAACATGTTTAATCCTCATAACACCATGTGTGACAGGTACTCCTACCAGGTTAGTTTCACAGATGAAATGGAGGCACAGGGAAATTAAGTAACCTGCCCCAGATCACACAGCTAGTTGATCTTGGATTTGCGTCCAGGCAGCATGATTCTTGGGCCCTCATATTTGACCCCCTGGCCATCCTACTTCTTGTTGTCTGATAATAAGTCTTTGCTCTTCAGGGTGTAGTTTCTGGGCCAATAGCGTGAGTTTCATCAGGGAATTCATTGCAAAGGTTAAATCGGAGGCCCCACTCCAGAACTATAAAATCAGAATCTGCATTTTAACAAGATTAGTGAGTGACTCGTGTACAACTTTATGTTTGTAACGAACTGATTTAAGACTCTTGCTAATATAAAATGACCTATTTTAGAAAAGAAGAGTGCTCTACTTCAATTAAATTTCCTTATGATTTTTCCATCTGGTTTTGAATGTGTTGGAAAAAAGCTGAAGTGTTTAAGTGAGCTATTCTCTTTGTGCTTGCTCCTTATGGTCAGTTATAAGCGTCGACATAAAAATATTTTTCTCTATTCACTTTCCCTGGACCATTGCTTCTTAAATCTGGTCCCTAGATCAGCAGCATCCATCAGTACCACCTTGGACTTTACTAGGTCATCTCAACCAAGACCTGTTGAGAATGGGAACTAGCAATCTATCTTTGATGCCCTCTGAATGCTAGGAGCCACTGCCTTCATTCTTCATTCAAATGGCACGATATTTGAATATTATTAATTATACTTTATCATAGAGCCTTCTTAGAAGGAGCATTCCTTTGTTTTGCAAACGAGACAGTTTGTTAATTTGTAAAAAAATGTGTGATGTGAATTTCAGCTTCACAGTCTTAAAATTAGGAACATAGCAGCTTCTTGTAACAGTAGCTAATTCTTCAGGAAAGCTGGACTCTATCGCTTGCCCTTGTGTCATCTTGGTTAACTCTGCTTCCATCCCTTTGACATTTCATTATATTTGGCTGCTGCTTTTACACTCCCCCGTGAAAGGCCTTCTTTTGCCTGGTTGTTCGATGTGTTCTCTTCCTGCTCTGACTGAGTTTGCCCTTTGACTGGCCTCTGACTTCCCTGTCTTCACAGCAGTCAGTTCCTCAACTGCCCTGCAGAGTTCCTTAACTATCCTCTAATAAAGATTAAGTAATGATGTGCAGGCAGAATTGCACCCTTCAACTCTCCTTTCTCTCTGTGCTTGCAATGCCATGTGTCTGATGTGAAGACCAGTAGCCTCCTTGAAAATTGCCCGCAAAACAGCTTTTTGCCCATAGAAGTTCAATATATCCTGCATTTGTGGCTGTCCCGCCTGTTCTTCAGCGTCAGTAGCCTTGGGCTCTGGTGCGCTCAACATAAGTTGGTTCTGCCTTTCAATATTGAAATATAAACAGAATATGTTATACCTGTCAGGAAGGTTGATTCGTTTTACCTTGGGACATTTCTAGGGAAACTGGAACAGTTGTTTGTTTTTTTAAAAATCCATACCAATGTATTTTACCTATAGTGTTAAGTCCTGAAATGATTGTTGCTTTACCAGAAGCAACCTGATTGGACTGTGGCTACACCATATGTTATGGGGTACGCCTGACTTTTCTACTCCTGGTAAGTTATTGTTATGGCTCAGAGACTTTATTTAGGTATTCACCCGGCAATACAGTTACTTTATTGAAATTCCATCCTTAATGAAATAAAGAATAATTTTCTAAGTCTAGGTCTGACTGTATGGTTTGATTATTGTCAATTAGAATGCTATTAATTTAGCTTTAAAAATAGTCAGAAATTTTGAAATAAAATTGCATATCTTTTTATTTGTCTTTCATTTTTCCCTTTTAATATTGAAAGACCAAGTACATTATTGATGGACGAAGGCCTCCATGTGACAGGAGTATAATTAACGTGAAGACCATGACTAATTAAAATAAATGCTCTTCTCATTTTTAGAATTGAGGTTGCTTATTGGGGTTGTTATTCTTTTGTTCTTCTTTAGGCTACACAATTGTAATTTGATTAATAGAAAACATTTTGAAAAATACCAAATTGTTATCAGAGGTAACTTCTTTATTTCATTTTTGTATTTTTCACTAAAGTGCTGAAAGAACTGACTCAGAAAATAGAGTGAAAGCAGTGAAGCCTAACTCTACTGTCTCTATCGCTTGTAGTTTGCTGCATCTTTATTTTTTCATTAATTTTTATTAGTATATGTTTGAATATATAATAAATACATTCATTGTGAGGAATCAGTATGTATGCATATTATGTCTTCATCCTTTTTACTTCCTTCTCCCTTGCCTCCCTTCTGTCTCGACCTCATTCTTAGTTACCCTTTCTATCTCCACAAAGTCTGTATCGCCCTATTTCCTATCATCTATCTCTTATTTTGCTCTTTAAATTGTCTATACTTTGAGTTTCTCACGTAAGAGAAACCATGCAATATTTAACCTTCTTGGTATGATTCATTTCATTTAGCATTATGGTCTCACGGTGCATCCATTTTCCCACAGATGACTCAGATGCATCCTTTTATATGGTTAAACAGTACATCATTGTGAGCAGTATTGGTTATTCTAAAAAAATAAATTTGAAGTCTCTGTAAGTTTGTAGTAAATCTTGCCAAGATGTCTGAGGTAACTGTCAGAGATCTGGCATATCGGAATGAAATAAAAACTATTAGTGAAACTGGAAGGGTGCAGAGTTTCCTAAAGTTTTATTAATTTAGGCTAGGATCTATTAATGTGATGGCTAGAAGATATAAACTTTGATAGGAAAACAATATGGGATGGTTCCTCTCTTATTTCTACACTGAATGGTAAGGGGTAGAGATGCCTTGGACGTGTATTTCCTTCCTTCTATATATTATAGGACTTTATGGCTGTGAGCTAAATAAAATGTCTTTATTCTGGGCATGGGGTTCAATGAAAGGAAAGAAATAGGATTTTTTATTTGCTATACTTTTATAAATTTGTAAATTACAAAGCAAGATTTTATTAATTTTGTTGACATCAAGAATTTGACCAGTCTTCCCTTTCATCATTTGGATAATTCCTGGCCTTACTGTAATTACATTTTTCCTCATGGAGCTCTCTCTTTGGGCTTGGTTAGACACTCCTGAGAGAGGTGCCCACATACATTGGAACTTGCCAGTTAGCCTGGCACTCACCACACTGTTTTGATATTGATTCGTTTAATTATTCTCTCTTCCATTAAGCCACTGTATACTCTTAGGTGACAGGAAATACATGTCATATTTGGTATTATATGTACAGTGCCTGGCATTTAGTGTTTCCTAAATATTAAGTATGAAACAAGTACTTTTATTACATTCAAGCCTTACTATGATTTTTCTGCTTTCCGATTTTCTTTATGTAGCATCACTTCAAGATGCTTATCACTCTGTCATAACTTTGGTTGTGAAAGTGAGCCAAAAATCTGCTTAGGGTTTCTAGAAATGCGTTTATTACTAGGTAGCTAGTTTGGAAAGTGTAACTCTTGAAGCAGTGCCGTGTTGATCTAAATATTGTTGATGGCTGTGTTTAGAATTATGTAATATATGAACCGGGGATGCCCCTGAAGGATCTATGGAAGAGGGACTCTGGAGCTGTGAACCTTTGGCTTGATAATCACTTAATCTTTCTGAGCCTTATTTTTTCTCTTGATAAAACAGAATGATAACTTATGTTTCCAATCTAACCATTATTTATAACTTTAGAAACATATATGAAAGTTCTTTGAAAACTATAAAGTTATATTTGAATTGCTTGAAGAAGACTTCAAAGTTTAATATCCTTTCTACACACACACATACACACACACACACATATGTGCCTCATGATCATGGTAAAATTAGCAATGGGTAAAGCATTGGGATTAAGGATTCTTTCTGGGGCTTAGACAGAACACACTTGGTCTAAGTTGAACGACAGTGTGGCTTGATTGATCACACACTCAAAAAAAAAAAAAAAAAAAAGGAGGACCAAGAATAGGCAGCAACTGTGCATTGTACTGGTAGGCACAAGAGCACACTCATGTAAGCTCAGCAGTGTCCAGGCTCAAGAGTTTAGAAGTAACTCTATTATATTATATTACCCAAGTCGTCACCTCCTTTTTAGTAAAAGCATGTGTTTAAATGATAGGAGCAAATAATAGACTATGCTTGTTTTGACACTATCTGCTAAAAGAGTCAGCAAATTATGCTGACCAAGGGCAGATTTTATTAAAGCCGGAATTTATGAAATTCTGGTCCAAACAATGGTTAAATATTCTCTCTTGCTTTTAATTGGGAAAAACCCCAAAGCTTACAACCTACTACCTATTCCTAAAACGCTCCAGAATAACTGGGTTTTGAGGTGTATTAGTTATGCAGTAAGGCAGGGGCAAGGACCGAACAGAAGAGGCCTATACATAGTTCCAGCTGGAACTGGAGAAGCAGGCTGGAGGAGGAAGGTGAGTAATGTGCCTGCTGACCTCTGGAGGACATAGTTGAGCTAGTCACTAAGTGGTTAGATTGTGCTGCTCAGTATAACTCTGCAGCGCAGTCTCATTTCATGCCATTTTGTGAAAATAATGCTCAGTGCAAGAAAAGTAATATGTTTAATTTTTTAAGCGGAGAATGTTCTTTCTAGAAATCATATTTTTCCTGAAGAAACCAGTCATCTTTCAAAATATAGATGATGCTGTTTGTTATCTGTATAAATACAAGAACTATTAGTTTCCATATTGTATAATAGCACAACCAACCCCAGCATTCATATCAATTAAAGCTCATTTTTCTAACTGTTGTTGAATGATCAGTTTTCTTTGCAACACGATGTGTCTTCAAGAAAAGAAAAATTGCAAGAAGGAAAATGGCATTCTCATAATATGCCAAAGGCAGACGTTTTGAAAATGTAAAACAGCTGAGCTCACTTGACATTTCTTGCTGTTATCTGCCAGTGGAGAAGACTGAGAACTCCTTTTCTGGGTGATTGTTTTTTTCTAGAATTCTGCCAAACTTACAGAATTACATATCATTTGCTAAAGAGGAGATAGGCTAAAAAGGAACATTTCTATTTAAGTCTACTAGTGCTTGGAAAATAAATGCCAAGTAGTATTGCATCTGCTTCTTTTAACCAGCCTTGTCATTGAGTGTCTTAGTGGGAGACTGAACCTGACAGAAGCCTTGGTTTTCATACTTATGAGCAGGCTTTAAAGGGCTCATAAATTATAGCTGTTGAGTCTAGCATTAAGGTGGCAATGAACTGAGGTGATGTAGAGGTATACACTGAAAATAAAAACTCCTGAAACACATCAAGAGTGAGCTCTGAAGGTGAGATACACCAGGAGGCTAATAGACATATAATCTTTAATGCTTCATTTTTTTCCCTTCAAGGAATAAGATTAATTAAGAATACATCAAATGTATGGCTTCTGGCCTAAATACCTCATTTGCAGAAAGAGAAACAGGATGACATAAGAACTATCTAGGAAAAGGAAAAACCCTCCTTTGGGAGAATACATTTTAATAACATTTCTGAATTAAAATTACATAGTTTAGCTTGTAAAGAAAAGTTGTTCGTATGACTTTTCTCAAGATATTTACTTGGATTTCAGCAAATATGTAAGCATATGTTTTCAGCATCTTCGTGTGGCATTTAGGGAGGCAGCCTATCCAGCTGACAAAAGATCGTACAGATGTAGTATCCATTTCCTTAATGAGGCTCAAGACCAAATCTGTTGTTATGCACAGATGTGCATTGACATTTACCGAACCTGTGCTGATATTTTCAAATTAGGCATACTGTTTAGTATGTGCCAAGCTGCTGAAAACCGTGTCCCCCACCAAGGTGGCTGCCAGCAAAACTCATCTCGGTAGCTTGCTAGACGTTGAATCTTATGATTGATGCCCAATATATATGTTTGGATTGTCACTGATGTGAAATGGACTCTTTCACATACTGAAAATCCCATTGGAAATGGATCTCATTAAAGTCAGTAGCCACCAAGCCTGTTTCTATTTCTAAAGAATTGTAAGCCATCTGTTTAATAATTTTTTATTATAGCTTTTGTTCTGGACTTTGACATTGATTAAATTAGATAGTGCTCATTTATAATAATACTAAGAGGTATTCTGAAAAGAAGGGAGATGTGTATGCCTTCGAGCACCAGATGAGAATATGTATTGGTTATTCATTTAGTATTTACTGGCCATTACTATGTGCCTGAACCTGGGAATAAAGGATGAGCAGGACACATCTCTTTCCTTCAAAGAGCTGTCTGCTGCTGTAAACCAGTTTTCTTCTCTGCCACCTTACTAACACATTCTTAGTCATTCTTTATCTTAATTTTCCCTCTTAGCTCACAGCCTGCCTAAACCTGGACGCAGTTTGCCATAATGTTTTTTTTTGTTTTGTTTTGTTTTTTGTTTTTTTACTTAATGAGTCAATTCCATGCCGACTCTTAAGTTTTTCTTCTTTCTTTTTAAATTCCCTTAGAATTTACTGAACCTATCCTGTAGGTTAGTGCTAATTACTTCTCTCTTTTCTTTTATAAGATGGTAACATCATTAAAGGCCATTCATTAATGATTAAATTGTATTTTATTTCATTTGCCATTTCATGCATAACTGAAAATAGTTTCACGAGGAGTACCTTATCCCTGTTTCCTAAAAGTTTAATGAAATTTTAAAGCAATCACCCAAGGCTATGACTCCTGTTGAATAAAAGCAAAATGCTCACACCAGCCAAACTTCAGATGGTCTACTGTTCCTGTAGCATGTTGTCTCCTATCTTTAGTTTATTTTAATCCCTCAGTCTTTAAGGTTGTACAAGAGCACCATTTCTTTGTTAAAGTCAGTAAAGGCCATCTCCTTTTTTTCTAGACATTTGGCCTTCTGATGTAAAGTCTGCTCTAAACCACCATCCTTTCGTACAGTTCCACATATGGGGGAATGCATCCTCAAACTGTACACTCAATCATGAAGGTCTGTGATGGACTCCTCTGTGCACTGATCCATCAGTTCCTAGATAGCTCTTGGCATACAGAGTGTTTGTAATAAGTTTCTCATAACACTTGATTCAGGCCCATCTCCAGTTCTGTTATAAACAGCTCCATTGTGCTTACTCTTAATGTCCAATAAACCCACCAAATAGTTTAGACAATTACTGAGCTTTTCTTTCTCCTTTTTAAGGCCAGTTATCCTCGGTTTTGTCACCATGTTCACAGATCATTTCTCCTTCATTATCTAGTCATTTATTTACTGGGAAGCTTTGGTCGAGTGCTGTGAAAATGCCACAGTACTCAGAGTAGAGTATCCTAATAACTCAGATACACGAGTAACAATGAAACAAAGTAAAGTGATAAAAACTACAATATAGGCACAAGCAGAATGTTATAGACATTTAGAGAAAGAAATTATAGTTGAGGTGAACTTGAATGCCCTCACAGATTAAGCCAAAGCCTTGTAGGGCTACTAAATTGTTACAGAAAGAAAAGTAATTGGACTAAAGATCTGAAGGAAGGAAAGGAAGGGTGGATTTGGACACTAGCAATTAGAATCTTTGGCTGAAATATATGTATGGAGGAAGCAGCTAAAAAGGTATTGTTCGCTGGAAATGTGGACAAAGTGTCAGCGTGCATCGATTTAACTTTATGTAGGGCAGTAGGGAGTGACTGAATATTTTTTAGAGTAATAGGATAATAGTTGTGCTTTACAAAAATCAATCTTGTAAGACTGATTAGAATAGCTTGTTGTTTCTTTGTAAGGCGTTAATAAGGTAATCTGTAATACTTTTCACAAGATAGAACTTGTAGCATCTTGGTCTTCACTGCTCTCTTACAATCTGTAGGCCCTTTACTTCTTTCACTCTTTCCCTAATTTGAATCTGAGTTACACGGAGATCCACTTATTTCCAGAGGGTGACTTCTGTCTTTCTTCTGGCTCTTCTGCCTAACACACCTGACCTTTGCTCATTCCTCAGCTTTTTCAGATGACTTAAGTTTTATTTATTTATTATTGTTTCTTCTCATTCCTACACACCCTGACTCCACTTAGCTAATCCCCAGCCTCCACTAGTGATTTTTTTGTAGCACCATATTATTAAATTTTTCTGAATAATTTAATTTTGGTGTAGCATATAAGGAAACAATTCAGTGTATTTCTGTAGACGAAGCCTGCAAGGAGAAAGATCAGGATAACTGGGGAATTCACTGCTTCCACAGCCCTGTTCTGCATCCACAGAACCTGTTGCTAAATGGCACCTCTGCTTTGGCGCCTACGGGCTTCATCCAAGAAATAAGGAGACATGATTAGAGTTCTGCATTAATTGGATTTATACTGGCACACTTAAGCTCACGTGCACATCTATCCTGGTTACCCTCCGACGCTGCCATCAATTGCAGCCAGGAGAGTTTGCACAGTTTTGGCTTTTAAAAATGACTTCATCACAATTGGGAATTACTGTGCATAGAAAGTGGAGCCTGGAGAATGAAGTACAGCGATTCCAGAGCTTTGTCACCAAAACCGTGTAGAGACAGAAGGCAGCTCCTGAACTCTGTTGGTTCAGAAGGAGAGCACTCTAGGCATGACAAAGAGATGACAGTGTGGCAGGGAGAGATGGGAAAGAGGTCAGGAGGAGACTGCCTCCAGTGTAAAATAATTTTGAAGTTTCAAATCTGCTAAATCCTTGTGTTAAGATTTGCAGGCAACTTGTGCTACAATTTAAAGAATCCTCCCCATCTCAATTACTGAGGTTGGATTTATATTCTCTTTTGTTCCTTTGGTTTCTGAGCATTAAATGAAAATGAATAGAGTAGTAAAATGGGCCAGAAAATGGAGTGAGGAAAACTATCTTCTGCTACAATTTAATAAACATCTATTAGTAAAAAGAATTAGATTTTAGAATGCAAATGACACTGAGTCTTGTGATTATTATTGTGTGACCTAGGCAGTAGCAATCTTTCTGAGACTCAGTTTCTGTACTAATAAAAAGGGAATGAAGATGTCTCATAGGATTGCTACACATTAAATAGTTATAAGTGTTAGCACACTATGTTCTTGTCATAATATATAGTAGATATTTAATAAAGACATACAAATTAAGAAGTATTACATCGCTACTAAAATATATCATCATCTATGTTCTCTTTTCAAAATCCTTAACTTTGATAGTAAATTTAAATTTTAAGATCATTATGTTCGTTAACTTTCCAATTTTCAGAAGTCACCAGTTGGCCTTTATAAAGTACAGTATACAAAGTATGAAGTCAAGCAGAATTGAGAGAAAGAGCTATTTCATTTCTTTCTGCTTCCTCCGAGGGAAGCCTGTTACACTACATTCTTTCAAATATATAAATATAATGACATCAGTGGTGATTTTTCTACTGTTACACTTATAATAAAGATGATTCTAATGTATAATTTACAGTTTTATAACTCATCCCTTTTATATAATACTAAATGTTATCATTAATATATTTAATCATTCACGTTATATCATGAAGAACATGACTTTTAAGAAAAAAGTTTAAAACATATTCTCCAAATTGACAATGCACTTTTGCACAGTGGAGACATTGGTGTGCTCCAGATGTTTTGTCAACAAAAAATGGCCTCTTCTAATTATGTAACATTAGTCGGAAAACATTCAGGCAGTTGGAATTTAGCTTAAGGCTAACAGATGTCTTAATAATGTTGGAAAATGGTTGCTGCTTCAGTGGAGCCCCTAGAGGTCTCTTCCAAGTCTCTAATTCTGTCACACTAAGTATTTGAGTGATCACAGATGATTCAAGCAGCAAGAAGTGAGGGGTGGCATATATTAAATTATCCAGGGGTATGAGCTGGTGGCCTTTAATGTTGGAGGTGAGGTAGGAGAGTGAAGTAGCAGTGCTTTCCTTATCCATCTTCCTCTGCTAAGCCCTTAAAAACATCTGGTCTTTTTAGATAAAGAATAGGTCCACAAACATTTAAATTTAAGAATGTTTCCTGAAAAACAGTGCCTGAGTTCAGAAAATACATCACTCTGGAATCCTTGTCAGAAACTGAACTGATGTTGGGAAAAGATGTTCAGACACAGATCGAATTGAAAAACACTCTCTCCTGATAGAGATTATGATGACTTATAGAGATTTTCCAATGAAATGTAAGAACTGAGAAGGACTTTATCTGGACAAAATGTATTTGATACACACCAAACTCAATTTAAATATATTTTATTAGCTTTTGCTTTGTTCCCTTCCAGGGAGCAAGAGAAGGGTTTAGTAAAGAAATACTTATAAATTAAGCATATTGCTAATCTAGAACATCACTGTTCAACAGAAATATGATGTCAGCAATATATATAATGCTACATTTTCTGGTGGTCCCATTAAATAATTGAAGGAAACAGGTAAAATATTTTAATAGTGTATTTTTATTTAAAATGGTATACCAAAATATTATTATTTTAATATACAATCAATATAAAATTATCCATAATGTATTTCACATAGTTTTTCATACTCTCTTCTGAATCTATGCACAATTTATGCTTGTAGCACATTTCAGTTCACAATAGCTATATGTGGCTAATGACTATCATGTCGAACATTGAAGATTTAAAACCATCAAAGGTTCAGACAATATAAATGATCTTGCAAAACGTTTGCTTTGAAGAGTCTGGAAAGCAAAAAAAGTATTTAAAAGATATTTGCAATGGTTCATTTTATGTGTAAACTCAATTAAACTAAACAACACCCAGATAGCTGCTAAAATATTATTTTTTGTTGTGTCTAGGAGGGTGTTTCCAAAAGAGATTAGCATTTGAATCAATAAAATGGATATAGAAGATTCAACCTCACCAGTGTAGGTGGGCACCAAACCATTCATTGAGGGCCCTAACAGAACCAAAGACAGGAGAAAGTAAAGTATGCTGTCTTCTGGATAATTGTGTAAGCCAATTCCCATAGTAAGTGCCCTCTATCTATATACAATCACACACCACAGAACACCATTTTGATCAGTGACCTATGCAGTGAGGGTCTCATAAGATTGTATTACATAGTGATCTCTAGCTGTCCTAGTTTATATGAGGACATTCCATGATGGTCACACAATGATGAAATCACCTAACAGTACGTTTCTTAGAATGTGTCTTGGTCATTCTTTTTAAAGTACTTGTGTAAGATTTATGGAAAATAAAAACAAAACACAAAATACACTTTCTTTAGTGTTTTGACTGTGTAAATCCATCTGATCAGCTTTTTGTTTATTGTGGAAAAATGTACACAGCATTAAATTTGTCATACTAACCATTTTTAAGTGTATAGTTCAGTGACATTTAAGGACAGTTACGTTGCTATTCAAGCATCATCATTATCTATCCGCAGAGATTTTCATCATTCCACCCTAAAACTCTATACCTCATCAAACAACTCCTGTTTTCTACACCCCTTTCAGATTCTGGTAATCTCTATTCTGCTTTTTATTTTTACAAGTTTAAAGATTCTGTGTATCTTCTGCCAGTGGAATTAGACAGTATTTATCTATTCATGTGTGGCTTATTTTACTTAGCATGTTTTCAAGGTTAATCCATGTTGTAGGTTATATCAAAAGCTCATCCATTTTAGAGGCTGAATTATACATGTGTAAAATCTCCATTTATTATTTCTTTTTCACCTCCGACTACCTCTTACCTCATCCAGCGTCTCAGCCTACACTGCACCACTTGGAGTTTCCTCCAACAATTACCTTCTTTTCTTTACACATTCTGACCAGACCTGCCTGTGATGGTCGTGGGGTGGGGTGGGGGGCATTAAAAATGCCTGGTGACTCCCTTGAAATACTTAATTCTGGAAGAATGTGTGGGAAGCTACTGCAGAGCTCCGTGGTAATGTTCTGCCTGCTGAACTGGAGAATCTAGGGGGTTGTTGGAGCAGGGTCTGGGGACAGTTTACTAAATGGTGTAAAAGTATTTTGATGTTTTGACAGCAAGCATACTTGTATGGACACAGGACAGCGAAGTATTATCCGGGGCCTCACACTCCTGGGAATTGAACTAAGGATGTCACATATGCTAGGCAAGAGCTCTACCCCCTAGCTATACTCCCAACCCCAGAGCAATGGTGATTTATTTATTTATTTTATTTTATTTTATTTTATTTTATTTTATTTTATTTTATTTTATTTTCAAGACAAAGTCTTGCTATGCATTTCAGCCTGGCCTGTGTATTTCACTATGCAGCCCAGGCTGGACTCAGCTCCTCCTGCCTCAGTCTCCTGAGTGCTGGGATCATATAGGCATGTGCCACCATGCCCAGCCAGAAACAGGGATGCAACATACCTATTTATTGCTCATAGCTTCACTGTGGGTACCTTTACAAAAAAAGTTAAAGCATAAAATAAAATATATAGGATAACAGATGAAACCATTCATATTAAAATGCTGTGCTAAACACTTAATTATGAATGATGATATAACAACCTATTAAAATAAGATCTGAAGGAAGGTCTAGTAAATTGTGATTTCGAAGTAGTAATGAGTATAAATTATATTTAAGAAAACTGCAGCAAATGTAAGATGATGTGAAAAATAGCCATGGTTTCTACTGGTGACAAACCACTTGCCTATATTTAGAACTGAAAGAAATACTAAACTTCAGTTCCAAGGCAGTAAAAATAAAGGTGTTGTTTTCCCCTCTCACATTCAAGAATCCCTTGACTTCCATCCACAGACTTCTTGGAGCTCTGTGGATGGCAGGTGTCGTAGTTCAGGTGTTATAACAAATGCCGCAGACTGGCTGGCTTAAAAAACAAACATACGCCTTACAGTTTGGGAGGGCAGAAGTCTAAGACCAGGGTGCCAGCAGGGTCAGGTCTGTGGTGCTAACCCTCTTCCTGTTTAGGTTGTCACAGGGTCTTTCTTCGGTGCATCCATGCAGAACAAAAGAGGGATCTTATGTGTCTCTTTTAATAAAGACACTGATCCCCTCAAATGGTCATCACCTATATGACCTAAAAGTGACCACCTGCTGTTGGCCTCACCTCCTCATACCATCAGTTTGGTGTCAAGCCCTTCAACTTACGAATTTTGGGGTGACACAATATTCACATGGGGGTGCATGCCTGTAATCCCAGCACTTGGGAGACGGAGGCAGGAGAATTGCCTCAAATTGTAGGCCAGCCTGGACTAGAAATTGAGTTCAAGGCCAGCAGGGACTACATAGTGAATCTATGTCTCAAAAAAAAAAAAAAAAAAAGCCCCAACCCCCAAAACATTCAGTCCATGACGCCAGGTAAGGAGCCCTGCCTTAGATGATTGCCTTGGAACGCCTTCTGCAAACGGCCCTTCACAGCTTCCCCACACAGAATGAACATGTTACCTTTTTGTGCATTCAAAGGCCCAGAAATACCCGCATGGTAGCACTTAACCCTCAATTTGTTTTTCTGCTACATTAGATCAGGAGTCAGTAGACGTTTTCTGCAAAGAATCAGATAGGAAATATTTGAGGGTTTGCAGTCCGTATGGTCTCAGTCTCAGTTACTCAGTTCAGCTGGAGACAATATGCAAATGAATGGCTGTGGCTGTGTTCCAAGAACACTCTCGTGGACACTGAAACTTATTTGTGGACACTGAAATTTGTTTCATGTAATGTTCAGGCATCACCCAATGTGATTCTTCTAAAAATTTTCAACCATGTAAGAATATAAACCCATTTATTGAGAGTAGACTGTACAGACACAGAGCACAGACCAGGTTTGGCCCAGAGAGTAATTTGTGATCCTCTGCCCTAGATGACAAGCATCTTGAGGGCAGGGACTGTAAGTTTGTTTTCTAGCTCCTATATCTAGCACAGTGTCTGCCATATTGGTGTAAGATGAATATGGGCTGAATAAATATTTGAGTCTTTCAGTGCTTTATACTCACATATGCTTTCTCAGTATTCTTCTCAAATTTGAATTGGAGAGCAGATGAATTCCCCAAAAGGAGAATTTAAGTTAAATCCAGATTTGCGGTCTCTTGGTGTAACATAATTTTGTGATTCCTTCCTCTGTAATCTTGGTGTCCCCTAAAGGAAGGTCACTATTTTCTGTGTTAATGGTGTCTTCAGTGTACTTGTGCAATTACAGACTTCAGAGCAATGGGAGTCTGTGTTTTCTTCTATGCAGAACATGGACTTCATTCCAGGAAATTATATATGTATGTTAAGCAAAGAATTTTAGATAAAATGCTTTAGTAAAAAGCAAAATGATTTCCCAACACTATTTCTACTATATAGCCTTCGTACATGTTCAATAACAGTAATCATGAAAATCAGAAGAATTGTGTTTTTGAAATGCCTATTCCCTAATATTCCACTTAAGATCAAAGGTAAGTGAATAGGGTTGTTTTTTTTCTTTCTGAATGGTTTCTTTAAGTTATGGAAACCATAGACTTACATTCCAGTAAGCTGTGTGAGAACCAGGAAGTTAATCACAGCTCTACTATCATCACATTTTGATGGTAAGGCGAAGTGAGTATTAGTCATGCTTACCCACCTGTAAAATGCTGACCTGACTAATACATGTATTAGCCAACTATAATAAAAGATTTTGGCAACTTGTTCAAGGTCATGGATAAATTTGCAATCTCATCAGCTCATGTTCTTTATTACGCAGTGATATTATCTGAAATGAGGTTTTACTTAGAAATATTTCAATAGCTCAAGTAAACAGAAATGAAAATGCAGGATGAAATTATTAAATTCTGTGAACTTGTTTTTAGAAGTTGTTTTTAAATTTATAAAGAAATCTGATGAATTCAGTTCAGATATTTTACTGCCACATTTGAGACAATCTAGCCTCACATTCTTTTGTGAGCTTTTTGCAAATGAGCTTCGTGTATGTAAGTTTCATTAATCAAGAAATATCCCTAATGCTTGTGAAATGAAAAATGAATTGCTAGAGGTAGGGGAGATTATAAGAAATGAGAAAGGAACTTTTCTTTGAGGAATTATATAAATTTATTTCTGGAAACATGATACAGACACATGAAAGATGAATAGCAATATTGGTAACGTGTGTTAAGAATACACACACACACATGTCCGTGCGCGCACACATGCCAAACTTTTGCTTTTATTCCTGTCATTTTTATGTTCATTACCTCCTGACTCCTGAGTTACTGTGGCCTCCATGTGAGCTTATCACTCCTTGTTCAAAACTGTGCATGCAGCATATTATCAAAACACTTTTCCATACGAAGAGCTTTCATCGTATTACTGCTCTTCTCTACAGTTTTTACATAAATCGTTATTTCACAGCACCAGTGTTTATCTGAAGTCCTATTCAAGTGTTTCCTAATCTAGTTTATGTCCTTCCTTAGATTGATATATCTTAACTCTCACTGTGGGAATGTCTCTCAGAGCCTATAATGGAAATTTCATGTACTGCTGCTAGGAGTGTGAGTGTGTTGTCTCTCTTCAAGGCAAAGCCTTAAAGATGTATGCATGGTTTACTTCACCTAGAAGTTCCCTTTCCAGTGATACCTTTACAATATATTTAAAATGTGTTTTATATATATATATATATATATGATTAAATATACATATATGTAATTGATGCAAATATTTTTATTGTCACTTTTTAAAAATAACAAAATTATTTGGTGCATCCCACTTTGTCCTTTGAAAGAAGTTGTATCTATACTGTGAAATACCTAGGAACTGTTAAGAATAATGATAAATACCGAAATATTTTATTTATTTAATTTTTTGTTAATAAACATTAAAATGTACCAATGTATCCAATGTGTATCTTTTTATTTTTAATTTTAGTTCTTAGGCTAGACATGGTGGTACATGCCTGTGATTCTAGAATTAGGGAGGTGGAGGCAAGAGAATTGCCACAAATTGGAGACTAGTTTGGACTACATGGTGAATTTAAGGCAAGCCTGAACTCATAGAGAGACCTTGTCTCAAAAAGCAAACAAAAACTTTGTTCTTTTCGTTTTGTCTCTGAGGTTTCTAATAGGTTTCCGTTGTTTATCAAATTAATCCTGTCTTCATACGCTTGTACCCTAGAGCCCTGTATCGACTCACTCTCAAAACGTGCAGCATCCCTGCAGAATCTCATGCATTTTAATGTTTTATCTAATTTGTATCCCAAGCTCATTCCTAGCTGTGCTACTGTTTGCATATTCACCTCGCCCAGTTACCCTTCATCAACCAGTGTGTAGACTCAACTTTTCTCACTTTTTAAGGTCTCACTTCCAGTTTCACTTCTCAGCAGTATTTCTTTGATCTTCCCAGTTTTTCATGCTTCTATAATCCAGTTTTATGGTTTGTCTCAAACAAACAGGTGTTCTGGAAAAGAGCCTGGAGTCACTGGAAGAACTACACTAGGGCTGGAGAATACCTTTCACAGCATTGTTTTTGATAGAGCATCATCGTTAAAGAATGCACACATCAGTTCTTTTTCACTTTAAATGAGCATGTTTTTGTTTTTTTGTTTTTTTTTTTTTAACCACTAAGGATCTGGCCAAGGGAGAAGTCATAGTGTAGTTTCTTAGCCTTGAACAGTTTTTGCAAGCGAAAGTTAAGATTGAGAATAGGGTTTCCCCTGGAGTGTACTATTCCCTTATTTTCTAGCTCCCCTCATGCTTGGTGATTGACTTCCAGGCACTTTGGTCAAGTCACACACACACACACACACACGCACACGCACACACACACATGATACGAATTACTTCTGCAACATTTCCTCTCCTCCATCCTCAGTTTTGATCCACTCATTCACTGGGCTGACTCTGAACTGTAAAGAAGAGAAAATTGCACTATTCAACTTTCTTTGTTGAGCTCACTGAACTACATCCTGTGTCCATCCAACATTCTTGCCCAAACCCACATACACTCTTTCTCTGTCTTGGGACTCTCTGGGTATGATATCTGAATTGGCTTTTTAAAGTTCATATGCTAATGAAAATGTTTTCTATTAGTAAAATTTGAAGATATATATGTATATGTAGAGCGATAATAAAATAAGATTCTTGCATACCTATCACACAGACTCAGTTACCAAGATTTTTACTGTGGTCAAATTTCATAATTTAAGTTTATCTCCCTCTCTGCCTCCTTTTCTTCAGATTGAACTGGGGGTTTCTCCTATGCTAAGCAAATGATCTACGATTCAGCTGCATCACCAGCCTAGTTTACCTGGATATATTGTTCCATTATATACTATAATATCTATCGTTTTTATTTAGTTCTGTGGTATTCAGTGTCAACATTTAATTGTGCATTGTCAAAGACAGTGGTGTGTAAGAGTGGAAATTAGAATTCAACTAAAAATCTAGTAAAACTTCTGCATTTTATTAGATTTTGGACATAGGCTATGTTTTGTTAAACAAGCTGTATATAGAGATTATTGTGTAATTCTTATTTCTGTTTTATTGAATTCCCCCTTAAAATGAATATTTACCTCTATTTTTTATAAATAAAATGTGGTCATATGACTTATTAATAACATTCTGGGTAATTACCAGGCAGTATTATTACTTGTGAGCCTCTTTTTCTCCCTGCACTATTTCCTTCACAGGGTCTTTGAATTAGTAAATATTTCCAATGTGTGCTTAGGTCCTTCTGTCTGTTAACAATTATAAGAGTGGTGGGAACCTTCCTAATAGTAACACTGGAACGAAAGTTATGAACTACATTTCCCTGTAAGGATACCTGAGTTTTTAATGAAATAGGACGGCATTATATTAGCTTTAAATGTGGGTAAAAGGTTAATCATTTTCATACCTCTCATGAAGAAGTCATTTCTTTCACAGGATGTTGTTCACAGTTGAAATTCTCTAATTAATTTTTCTTTGTTTGCTTTCTTTCCCTCTTTCTTCAGCTTTGGTAAACGTGAAACTCTGGGCCATTGATCGACAATGTTTTCAAACAATAATGATGAGGACAGGACTCATCAAGCATACCGAGTACATGGAATTTTTAAAAAGGTAGGACACTTTTCTTTGTCCTTTTAAAGGAAAGCATTTATTATTCTTTTTCTGAATGCAGTGAAGTAGAGACTTTTTGTCTTTATCCCAGTCTTAATAGTATATAAATTTGTGGAAAGGCAAGACTTTGGCCCTGCTTCATTATGTTTCCTGTGCCAATTTTCGGGATATGTATTTTAGTGAGAACTTAGAAGTTTCGTCATGTGTCCCCAGCCATTCAGCTTTCTCTCAGGGAAGTGTAGCTCAGAGAAACAGGTGAGATTTTGCTTGAACTGAAAAAGATATTGAGTTCATTCTACTTATTAATATATTTACAGTACCTCTTCTAAATAGGGTTGAGCTATCTCTTGTGAGAGTTTCTCTACAAAAGGTCAGATGACTAAAATGGAAAAGTTCCAAGTGGTGGCTGATTATCCTTCAATCTTGAGTTTAATTTCCCAAATTAAATTTATTTTATGTTAGAGTGCTGAAGTACTAAAAGCTTTTCTTTCCTTGAGTCATATATAATCACAGCTCAGTGTAGGATAAAGATCAGAATAAAAAGCCAGCTTCTTATTTCTTAGGAAAATACTGACATTCATTGAAATGACTTTCTTTGTTTCTAGGTTTGTTTTAAACAAAATGTAATATTTTATTATTTAAGAGTATTGGTAATTCTGATGACTTCAAAAAGTAGTTATTTTATATCAGTTTTCTTTTGAAAACAGAAACATTAAGCCTTGATGCATACCTTATGTGACCTAAAGGGAGTATATTACAAAGATTTCATTTTTGAGAGCTAGCATATTAAACTGTTTTTTGTTTGTTTCATATTTTTATTTTGTGTGAAATGGTTTAAATGGAGCAAACATGTCAAATTCACATTTTGCTTTAGTTGTACATCTTACAGATATATATTGAATTTTCTTGAGATGCAGTTTTAATATTCTTTACTTGGATATAGCTTGTGGTTGCTTAAGTTTACCAATGCTTCATCTTTTATACATTTTTCACTTCCTTACATGAAATCTTTTTGTTGTATTCCTTCTGAAGGGACAATAAAATTCTAATTTGATATCAAATAATAATATGTTAATCTGTCAGTAGGGTGTTTTTCCCTCTCAATGTGATTGGATAAAATATTAGAAAAGGTAGGAATATGAATTTCCATTTGAAGTTTGGTATAGTTTGCTAAGAAATTGAATTACTCATGTATGTATAGGATCCCTGAGATTTATGCACTAAAATTAATGTATAATTATGAAATTATATGATACACACCTGTGTATATGTGTGCATGTTGGCATATATGTACATATGTGTGTCTGTCTGTGTATTGTGAGAAAGAGACAGGAACAGACGGAGAGAATGAATATTCATTTTAAACCTTAAAGTTCAAGAGGTATTGATTTCTTCTGATGCAGCCTAATAAAGATCTCAACTGGTATCAATGAAATGCTTACCCATAGCATGTTATCTATCTCACGTACCCCAGCATTGGGTACACACAATGTTGACTTTAGCTTCTATAAATTAGTTCTGTCAATGAAATGGACCAAGTGTTAGGCTATTTTGAATGATTCTAATGAGAACTCTTCTAGTACCACTTTTTCAGAAAATGCATGTGTCTCATGCTCTGTATGTGTGTGTGTGTGTGTGTGTGTATGTGTGTGTGTTTTAACTGACTCCGAGTATACTCTTTTAGAAGGGTATAATTGTCAAAATTGCCTTTGTGTAACATATTCTGACAACTCAAATGTTAATAAAATCTGGCTGTACATAATGAATGAACACTTTTGTTGGTCAATTTAGGGTAGCAGAGCAAGTGGAGTTTAACTGGAATAAAAAAGAGGTGGATACTGGCTTTAATGTCACTTTCCACCTGGCCACTCAATAAAACATTAAGTTTACATTGTTTGTGAACACAGGACTAGGCTGAGAGTCCAGAGAGGTGGCAAGATGACTATGATTGTGTGTTTCAATCTTCCTACATTATGGCTGTAACTAGCTAGTTCTCTCTTTACAACCCTTCAATGATTCACAGTTCCTCTTGAATTGTTTATAGCCTCAGTGGCTGGGCATTCAAGGGCTTCCTATGGTCAAATTCCGCCAGCTTGTCCAGCTTGATTTCATCTCTCCTGCCATGAGCCCAGTGATTACACATACCCATGAATTCCCTGTGCCTTTTTCCTACGTGTTTATGTTCTAAAGTTTTTTTGTCTTTTTGATCCAATCAAAAGCTGCTTCTTCCACAGACACTGACTTTCTACCACTGGGCAGGAACTTCTCCCTCTTCTGATGCTTCGACTCTACTACAGGTTTTATTGTCTACTTTGATTATAGTTTGACTACTAAACTTATTTATACTTCTAAACTATAGACTTTTCAAAACTAGAGTTTTTTTTCCAAGAATCTTGATATTCTTCTTTTACTACTTTGTAGCTAGACAGTTTACAGAACAGCAAGTATGGGCCCTGTACATAATTTTCGGGTATCATTGCAAAATAACACTGTAGAGTACCCTTTTCAAAAACTTAAAAATTTCACAATAATAGCACATCATCAACCAAACATAGGAACTTTCTGAGTACAGTACAAGCCCTATTCTTAACAAGTCATATAACAAAGAAGCTGAAAGAATGACAAATGGCCATTCTTTCTTCATGTTCCCAGGTTTACTTTGCTTGGTACCATTTATTTTGCAAGGTTAGTAAGAGATGCCATAATAATACCCAAGCTCAACAACAACAACAAAAAAGATATTGTAAAAAACTCAGAAGACCAAATTAAATTTTCTATTATAACTTTAGAATCATTTATCTTCCTATTTGTTAATTTTTCTAAAAAAGTTGCTTCTCTCTCTTTTACATCATATAAAACGTTAGTTTTACATAGTCATGGCTCCTTATGTTGACTTACCAAACTTAACATTATAAAATACAGACTTTTAATACTTCAAAGTTCATTATAGAAATCTGTTTGCTAAATAAAATTGTCTTCTGAAGTTTTCTACTTGAGATAGTGAATATTTTATACTTTGTGAAGTTTTTAAACAGGTAAAGCAATTATGACACACTCAGAAAAAATACTAGCAAGCAATAATGAAAATCTACAAAATTTTTCTCAGTGATAATCTTTATTGTACATCCTAATGCCTCCCTAAATGAAAAATGTCAAGAAGAGCAACAGGCTGAAAGAGATATGGTCCTATATCACTGCTCTCTGCCCATGCTACACTTCCTTCTCATATTTCCTAAATAAGCATCTATATTTGGAGGATAGAAAAGGGAACACATTAGGCATATAAATGTACTACTTATAGGCAAGGATTTTTCCTTATTGTCAAAGTTAGGTTTTGATCCAATGTGTTTACCCATTTTGTAACTACCATTCATGTGGGTTGACTGCCTCTTTGCTATTAAATCCCATATCAAACTGTGAGTCTGGCTCTTTAATCCTATTTTGTCCTTTCTCTTTTGTGCCTGTATTTTACGTTCCCTGATGCAAACACAGATGTTCCTATGCAAGAATAGAAAAAAAAAAAAAAGTCAATGGGAAGTGCTCCTAAGCATGGCACAGTTACTGTAGGTCCAACGACAATTTTGCGAGTTGCCAACATTTTCGTCATCTCTGACTACTGAAAAATGCTGTTGGTTTTAAGGTGAATTCCGAAAAATGAGTCACACAACTGCCAGAGTTTATCGTGTTTATTTTCTCTGAGCTCATTCTCTAGTGCTACTTTTGGCAGTGGTGTCTATATCCCGAGGAGCCTTAGAATGTACCTGTGGGGACACTGGGATGCTCAGAAAACTAGGTTTTCTGTTGGCCTCAAACCATGATGTTGATGGCACTGATGATGGAGGGCCTCTATTTATATTACTCGATTCACTGACAAATCCAAAAGACAGCAGGAACTGGGAATTTAAGCTACTCAGTAGATCTTTGAAAAACCTTTTCCTTGCCCACTACAGAATCATTTTTTAAGGCCGATAATGCTAGTGCAGTCCCTCCTGCATTAAACCTTTCTATGGCGTCCTTCTGAGCCTGGAAGAAAGCCTGCCAAGATCTTTAACATTGTCGTCCAAACCCTGGCTGACATGGCTACTGCCAACTTCTCCAGGTTTTCTCACTCCCCAATATATTTCTCAGTCTCTTATTCTCTTTTTGCTACAGTCACATCGTGGTCTTTCATTTCCTGTGTGCTCCATTCTTCCTCCCAGTATAGATTAACCCAAGAGGTTCCTAAGAATTTCAGTTTCTTATAACTCAACCCAATAAGCCACTTTCACGTTGATATTTCTGGCTTACTTTATACAATATTTGCAAAGATATAATCAGGGAAGAATTGAGAGTTCATTGAATAGAATATAAAGTTTTAAGGAATATGAAAGGTTATTCATTTTACTGGTGGAAGAAATGGACTTGTGGTGGTGCATGTCAGCAATCCCAGCACTTTGGAAAGCCAAGGCAAGAGGATTTTGAGTTTCATCACTGTCTGGGCAATTTGGTAGCTTTGTGCGATCCTGTTTTAAAATAAGAAATAAAAGAAGGGCTGTAGCTTTTGCTCAATAAAAAGACACTGGGTTAAATACCTAGTACTACAAATAATAATAATGATAATGACGATGATGATGATGATGTCTTATAATTATATAAGCTCAGAGTGGATGGCTTTCAGTTGTTTGGAAGTCCACTCTTGTCTATAAACAAGCCTCATTATTTCTAAAATGGATGTGAAATGATTGACAGGTCAAAATCACTGTCTTCTGCAGCCATTCAGTCCTCTCGTTTGTGACTCTTTTTCACTCTTCTGCCCATGAGCTCTGTAAGCACAGGTCCTGCCCCATAGCAGAAAGTATTCTTGCTTAGGCTGTGTTCTGTGGTCTTTTAAGAAAACAGGGTGTTGAGGTATTTATGGAATATCCCTTGGCACTCTTTAGCCTGAAAAAATCAAGACACAGTTCTACTTTTTGGACACAAACTGAGTAAGGAAAACGAAACAGCCTCTAATTGACTTGTTGAGATAACATTTCTGGAAAACCAAAATTTTGATTTTTCTTTCCCCAGATTTTTCTCCCAGTATTTACAGGGAGAGATGGAAAAAAGGAAAATGTAGATGAAATAGCTTTAGGGATTTTAGAACTTTTTTTTTTGAAGGATAAGTGACAGACCTATTAAGCTTCTAAGCTTTGAGTTTTAATAATGCTTTTCTGGAAGATTGTGAAACTTGCATTAAAATTAAGCTTGACAAAGCTGGCATAGTTCTAATTTGAAGGAAAATAATGTGAGGAATAAATAAAGAAGTACTTTCTACCCCATATTCAAGTACGCCTGCTTATGGATCAGTTCGTTATATCAGATCCATTCTCATTAAACATGATACAAGAAGCCCGTAAATATAAAAGTGACCACTAATTTATATTGCCAAGTAGCATTTGCATAAATATCTCTATACTCATCCTTTTTTTAAAAAAAAAAAAAGCAATGTATCTCAGATATTTGCATAATTCTGTGTCAATTTTCAAAAATTATTCATCTGTATATTTCACACATAGGCACTCATGCCTCCATATTTTTCTAATCTTTGAAAATAATTAAGACTCTTGATTTATTATGTTTGCAGCTAAAATTCTATTTGAATCCATAATGAATTCCACGTACATAGTCTTATTTGGTGCAGGGAAGGACAAGGCCCCAGCTGAGGGAGTTAGAACATTGATCTATTGTTCCCTTTCTGCCTGAGCCCAGGCTTGGGAAGGTGAGTCTCTCTGAAGACTGTAGGCTAACTTCTCTCGCCATAATCCCTGAGGATATGGTCCTCAACATTCTGGTACTGTATTTAAAAAGTTAAGCAATGAAGCAGTTTAATATTCTCCCATTTGGTTGTCTGAGTCTTATAAATTTTTCCTGTGGCTAGGCTTATTTTATTTTCCTGTCATTCACAGTGATCCTACTTACAGTTCTGTACTTGTGAAATGTATTCTATGCCAAAAATTATGGCATCTTTGAATTAGTTCTTTTTCACAAGGAAAACTATTGTAATGAAGAAATTCAACAAGTTATTGGGGGAACAATGACCCTGGACCTAAGGCAGGTTTCTCGGGTCCCAGTGCCCTACGTGTTATAGAAGCCAACTTCTCCAAGTTTGGCAAGAAATCTGAGAGAATCTGGACTGGGGATGAGAAAATGCTGCTGAGGGCTCAAAGTAAATATTAAGGCAATTTAGCCACAGCAGGGGCCTTACCTTACACATTTTTCTGTCCTGGAAAGGGGAGAATACATCCATTTTTTTGGTTTAGAAAAAGACATTAAAGATGTGGAAAGGACATCATAGATCCTAGGTTTTGTTTTGCTCTGTTTTGCTTAAAATAAAGATAATTTTGATTTATTTACTAATATGACTTTTAAGAGTGTGCGTTGAGGGGATGGGGATTTAGCTCAAGTGGTAGAGCACTTTTAGAGCAAGCGCAAAGCCCTGAGTTCGATA
>PVJO010015631.1:0-44511 GCA_004026905.1 Hystrix cristata
CTCCCCTCCCTTCAACCCCTCTTTCCCTCCTTGTTTACAAAAGGTTTGTTTCCATTTTTTCCTCTATTCTCTTTTTTCCCTTGTCTCTCCCTTCCTTTCCCCCTCTCCCCTCCCTCGCTCCTCTTACCACTTGAACAATTTCTTCTGTTTCCCCAATATATATTATACATTTGGGTCCTTACATACACATTCAGTTTCTCATACCAGAGAACCATCCAACTAAACCACTAGCTTCAAAAAGGACAGAGGTACTACATATTCCTGGTACACAGTTCTCTAAATCTTACAAACTGTATAAGCCACTCTCTTCCCTAGTATCAAATGTATGGGAAAATGCTGTCCAAGGAAGAATGCGTTACACAAGCATTTGTTGTTGTGATGAAAAGTGATATTTTAGGTAATTTAATAATTACTCATATTTTTGGCACATATTCTCCTGTTGGAATTCAGCAGCAAGTTAACATTCTCTGGGTTCACTATACATGCCTGAGCTCTTCCCAGCATTGCTAGCACTTAACCCTACAAGAAGATATAAGGGAAATTTCATTACACTCTTCACTCAGAAGAGATAATATTAAAAAATTAATGACCATTTCAGTCCTCTGAGATGCTGTATAATCCAGGGGAGGGAGGAAGTCTGTCACTGTCTTTTTCAAGGGCAATTCACAACATTTTACATGATAAAGTCCTGGAGCTTGGGCCTCTCTCTGTATTAGCATGTGAGGGTTGACAATGCCTCCTTTTTAAAAAAGTATCAATATTTCATTCTCAGTGTATCTGTTTTGGACAAAAGGAAGCAGTGTGTAACACTAGCTATATAATTTTAAAATTTTTTTGAAGTTTATTTTAGTGGTACATTTTAGATATATATAATGATAGCATTCATCATAGGGAATTTGTACCTGTACACAATATATCTTGCTGCTGCTTTTTTTCCCATTCCCTCCCCTCCTTTCAACCCCTCTTCCCCTCCTTGTTTACAAAAGCTTTGTTTCAATTTTTTTCCTTCTAGTCTCTGTTTTTCTTGTCCCTCCCTTCCTTCCCTCCTCCCTTGTTCCCCTTCCCATTTGAACAGTTTCTTCCCTTTTCCTAATACATACTATTCTGCCGTAAAGAACAATAAGCTTGAGACATTTCTAGGGAAATAGATGCACCTTCAGACCATACTCCTCAGCGAAATAAATCGGACACGCGTGTTTAAATACCACATTGTTTCTACAGTGTGAGAAAGTGAAAGTGCAAGTAAGGACCAAAATGAATTATATTGGGAAAATAAGCTATATCAATATTTATATCTTTTAGTCTCATGAATTTAACAACTAAAGTGTAGCTTAAGGAAATAGTTCAGTAGAAACGGAAGTCTTATGGAATGAATATCTAACTGTATCACGTTCCCTGTTTGTTCCTGGGACAAAACACTTCACAACACAGCTTGAAGGAAGAGAGATCCGTTTCGCCTGGCAGCCCAGAGTTGGCTGACTCAGGGCAGGAAGGGCTTGGTCAAGGGTCTGATGGAGGAGAGCTGCTCACAACATAGCGGCCATGAAGCCGCGAGAAGGGAGGAGCTGGCCAGAGTACCTTCCCCAGGTGACCCAGCTCCTCCAGCCAGACCCGACCTCCTAACAACACGATAGCTCTTAAGTAATCGGTGGGTCAATCAGCTGACTGGTAGAGCAAACCCACGATTCGATCACCTTCCAAAAGTCCAACCTCTGAACATATGAGACTTTTGGAGGAGTGTTAAATCTGAACCATAACAGCGTCTTATGGGTGATCTGTTTATGAGCCAAAGAACTTGCAGACAATTTAGATGCACAATATTAGACAAATGCTTTAAAAAATTGTACTAACGAGCAAATACATGAGAAAGATTTAAACGTTTGGAATTTTGGAACTTATACATACACCTGGAAATATTTTTGCCGTACTGCAAGTGAACAAGAAAAGCAGAGTGCAATATTTGCACTCGAGTGTGAGGAATATTCATATGTATGTGGACTGTAACATTTCCCATGTGGAAAGAGTTTCTTCGGTGGGTGAAAGGCTCATGGTGTGTGAAGAATACAAGGCTGATATTACAGCTGAGTTTGAATTCCAGTTCTTCCTCTAGCTGTGAAAAATTATTAATCCTCTGAATATGCACTTTCTTATTAGATGACTTTTTTGTCATAGTTAAATAAACAAAGCCACTTAAAAGAGTCTAAGACACAGTAGAAATTCAAAACCAATTCTTTCTCCATTATCAAATACTCTCTAGGGTCGAGAAATTTGTTCAGTTTGCTAGATCTCTATGGTAAGTTTAGTGTCCTTATTTTTGACTCACACAGGAATTTCTAGCAGATGATTAGAAATTAAAGACAATTTTAATTCTCCCGTAATTGGAAATAATCTTTATGTCTGAATAGACTTTAGAAGGATATTAAATATCCTGGATTGGAGGTCAGGTCAATTTCAATATACAGTTGAAAATGTAAGGCTATGAATGGCATATTAACTGGTATTGATTATGAGCTACAGCATGTTAAGATTATGTTCTGTTAACATTCTGGGAGTTCCTCACCATGGATCTGAGAATGGAATTTCTCCCAAATATAAGGCAATTAATTTCAGAATGGTTAGAAACTTACTGCATAGTATATATTAGTGTATAAAAGATATTGCTCTTATAAGTGAAAAAAGAATGGTAGTACTAGGCAAAATGACTTTTGCCACTTGGTAGTGGGGGCCAGAGAGGACAAGGAAAAGATCAAATAGAAGATTAAAATTCCTTATCAAGCAAGGCTATATCAGGTATGCTTAATTACAAAAGGAAATTAAGAACAAGTGCATGTGTATTAATGCATGTATTAATGTAGAATTTAATTGGTTTGGAGTAAATTAATGGGTGCTTGCAATATTTCTGGCAATTTGTTATAAGCTGGATAATTTTAAATTGGTTTCTTGAAAATGCTGGATAAAACATTTTAATTCATACATTGCTCTAGGAATTGATTCAGGGATAATAAAATATAATGAAATGTTTTACCTTAGATGGATCTAAGTTCTATTTGCTCTGTAATTTTTTAAATGTGAATGCAAATAATGACACTCCTAGGATGCTTACAAGGGCTGTAACTGGAAGTTACATATCCTTCATTCCACTAGGCAAGCTATAGTTCTTTTAAAATTTTATTTTCTTGATGCAGCAGAAAACAAGGCGAATTCTCTAGGGCTTTCCTTCTTTACCCAAGGAAAAAAATTATATATGAAGTTGAAAAATAAGAAAGATATAAAAACCTCACAACTCAGCAAATAAGTGATTATAAAATACTAGGCATCATGATACTTGCATCTGGGCACCAAAAAGTTTCATGAGTTCTCAGTTTGTGATAATGACAAACTGTCAGACAGAGATCACTTGAGTTACTATCACTTGTAAAAATTTACTTCAGATGATTCTGGAAAAAAAAAGATAGCTATTTTTCAAAGTCAAGAAAAATAACTGAAAGATATTTGTTAGCCTATCATTTTTAGATTAGTGAATATAATTTTCCTGTTCTGACAATGTATACCTAGAAAGATTTAAAACAGAAAAAGGTTTGGGCATACAAATCCACTCAAAGAGTGTGTTGTGGAAATTAAAATGGTATTAGACTTCTCTTCCTTGCTAGCTGGGTGTTCATTTCCTCTTGAGTTTCTTTTATTCTAACAAGATGTTCAGCTTTCATGAATACAATTATCCATAATTTTTTCACTCTCCTTTTGAAATCTTTCTTTGCCATTATTTTCTTTTGTTTGTAGCTTACTAGGTAGTAAGAAAACTTTTAAAATATCTCCTGTTTTTTCCCTGAGTTATCTATCTTCTTACTGATGACAAGGCGAACTTTTCCTCCCCTAAACTCTGTTTTCCATTTTTATGTTTGTCCTACATTTCACAAATTCTTTTCTTAGGTATTTGTTTGCCTCCTGTCATTTCTTTCAACTGGAAAAGCCTGTTCTCAGGAAACCCTTTCCTAACTCCACCTGTTTGTTAGTTTTCATTAGGGTCCACACATCAATTATAGAGTTAAAAGACATTGTATATTGCAACTTTTCACATGTAGATTTGATTCTCTGATTAACCTTTGAATTCTTGAAATAAGAACTGTGTTTATTATTGTCTCTGGCTTAATTATGTTCATGGCACACAATAGGTACCCACATGTGCTAATGTAATTAAAGTATAATGAATACATATTAGTTTAAATAGGATGAAAGAGAATAGTAATCTTTTTCATTGGTAATGAATTTTAATAAGTACAGATTTCCAAGAGTACACTTTATTCTCTGAGAGAATAGATTTCATCTTGGGAACTTTGGAGCACTGATAAAAAGAAAAGATCAGTCTTATTTTTGTTTTTAATCAGAGGAACCATTTTGGCATATTGGAAGTAACATTATAAAAGTGCCTTCCTCTCTGCTTGCAATTTATGTATTTGTGATATTTTTATTTCTACCCTCACTTCCCAACAGTTTCGTTCTTGGTTAATACTTAGCTGGCAATGTAAAGATATTTTGGCAATTACAGTAGATGGAAATGTGGGAACTTTTTTATGGATTTTTGTTTGTTTCTTTTACTTGTTCCCCCCAACCTGCTCCTTCCTTCCCTCCCTTTCTCTTTTCTGTTTCAACACAAAGCTTTTCTGCCTTTTCTTAAGGCTATTTTGACTTCTGCATTGCCATCCTTTCAAAGAGGGCAAGACAAGTAATGTTAACATTATTTCATTTTTAATAAAGTGAAGTTCAGAAATTCTGAGTTGCTTGAATTCACTGACTGAAAACCAAATTCATTTTTCTTTCACCATATAAAATTTACACAGTTATTGTCTTAGTATATTTTCTCAGTAGTTAAAGGCCTAGTGCACAGAATTAAACACTATTAAATTATCTCGTGATGCTACTGCCCTCAACGGCTGAGTGTTGCTTGTGTCCAACAAATTCTTAAGCTTAATTTATTAATGCAATTAACTTCTCAATAAAAATGGTTTCTTAACACATGTAAACAATTTCTATACTTTTATTCTTACAATTTAGTAAGCATCATCATGTGTATTGATTAGATTTAACTCAGTTTTACAACACAGAAATCACTAGTTTTGCCACTATTACAACTAGATTTACTTCACCTGTGTATGGAATGTCTAACAGTATCTAAGAGATAGAAAACCTAAGACACCAGCCACAGCAAAGATAACACCAAAGATCAATCTTTCTACTTTGCTGGATTTGACCTCTTTTCAAAAATGAACGTGCCACGTCGTCTTCTGTGCCAGTCAGGAGGTAGAAGTTAATTTGCAAATGTAGTTGTTGTTAAGATTAGATAAAAAGGTGGGGCCTAGGTGAAGGGAGTGGGTCACGGGGGAAGGGGTGGTACTACAAGGATTGTTTGCTCTTTAGCCTCTTCCTCGTGTACTCTCTTTCTGTCTCTGCTTCCTGTCTACCAGGAAGTGAGCGGCTTTGCTCTATCACGTCCTTATATCAGGATGTTCTGCTTCACCTCGGGGCCTCAGCAATGGAACCAGCCAACCATGGACCAAAACCTCAGAAAGTGAGTCAAAATGAATCTTTCTTCCTTTAAAATGTTTACGTTAGGGTTTTTTTCGGGCCTCAGCAATGGAACCAGCCAACCATGGACCAAAACCTCAGAAAGTGAGTCAAAATGAATCTTTCTTCCTTTAAAATGTTTACGTTAGGGTTTTTTTCGTTGTTGTTGTTTGTTTGTTTCAATGGCAATGGAAAGCTAACATAGATAATTCCACCAAGCTCTGCCTCAATAAAAAGTGGTTTTCTTGTTGGATCATAGTTTGAGCCTGGTGATTCCATTTTACTTTCTGGTAATATCTTTACACATTGTTTGATTTCAGCCATGTCCAGTCTGCTTCATTTTGGAGGACAATTCCTTGGTAATATCAGATTCCTCTTTCTTTTCTGGGCATTTGGCATTGGTCTCCTTTGTCCTGTCCTAAGGCTGCGTCCCTCTGTTTTACTTAGATATCTTTTGATTGTAAACTAGTATGTAGTAGGGTAGAGTACATCCAGGGCTGAGAATGATTGATGCAGAGATATAATTTGCCACTGACATTCTTTCTTTTTAAAAATTTTACTGTAATACAAGTAGACCTTAATAAAGAAAACATAAAAAAATCACATTTCTTATGTCTATGGAAAAATAAAATTTCATAACAAAATAATAGAGAATAACAACAGTTAGTACACTGCGTATAATAATCTTAAAAGAGTGTCCAAAATGTTACTCAGACTACAAGGCATAGACAAAAAAGAGTGTTTTCTTCATATACCTATTTCTTTCTTCTCTCATACTGCAGACCTGATTTTTTGCTGTTGTTCCTTTATAGCTATTAGGATAGAAGATGATTTGTGGATTGATTTCTGAAGAATTCATCACTTGTCAAGAGTCTATCCAGTATGATCAGGACCCTATTAAACCAATTCCAAATGCTCAGAGCACAGTGATTTGCTTTGGCTAGGTCAGATGCCCACCCCAGGGTGAATCCTCTGTAATTAGGAGGTGAGTGTCACATTACCTTGTCAAGGAGGCCTCATGCTAACTACAAGGATTTGGAAGGTTGGAGAGTAATGAAGAGTTTCCAGAAAAAGATCGTAGTGTTCCCAGGGGAGATTCTGTGCCCTCTACAATAGCCCTCTGTGGCACTTTTCTCTAAAGCGCTTGCTATGTGATTTTCTCAAGAATCATATAAGCCTTCCCAGTCTGTGCTAAAACGACCAAAAATCTAGTGGCTTGATTTCATTCTGCCTTAAATCTCTGCTAGAAGAGTTTTTCAACATGTGTCTTATTTTGACTTTTGAAAGTGAATTTTTTTTGCCTTCGGCTCTCATAATTAGTTCAAGAGCATAGTATTCCTTTCTCTTTTTACATAGAAAAACAAAACTCAGTTTCCTGGCTGTCACTGTCTTTGCTATAAATTTCCCTTTAATTGAGGAAGAATTCTAAGTAAACCTGGTGGACATTATTGATGTCAGCCTTGCCATCCCCGCTTATAAAGGGGCCACAGCTTATCATAATTACACTGGCTCACTCTATGCTCCATTCGTGTTCCTAACAAATGCTTTATTATCTCAAAGAGAATATACAATACAAAATCTACATTTCATAATTTGTTTTGCTAAAGATCATACATTAACTGGGCCTTGGGTGTGTCAAGAGTTCTTCTCTTTGATCTTGTATGCTTAAGTGAACCTCCACCTTTCCCTTTCTGAAAATTATTGTTTGATGTGAGATTTTTTTGTCAGTTTGTAATTGTCTTCCACACATCATTAGATAAAACAGAAGTAGTAACAGAATCAAAAAACTCGAATAATTTTGATGGACTCTAGGTAGAACATCTTAACTTGAATTATGATTGGAGGCATGCAACATTACAAATACTCTCGGAAAACTGCACTTGTTTGTATGAATTAAGAAGCATAGAAATAATTATTGGAATTTTTAAGCGATAAACTCTCGATCACACACACTGTTTAGGTGTATGCTTTCTGATATGCATTAGTACAGGATCCTCAAGCCCGTGGCCACAGTTGGGTGCTGGTGGGTGTCCTGTGAGGAACTGGGTGGCGCAGGAGGAGGTGAGCAGTGGGCTAGTGAGCACGCTTCACGTGTGTTTGCAGCTGCTCCCCATTGCTCGTGTAACTATCTGAGCTCCCCTCCGGTCAGACTAGCAGCGGGCGTTAGATTCTCCCAGGAGTGTGAATGCCACTGTGAGCCCCACAGAAGAGGGATCTAGAGCACACTCCTTCTAAGAGTCTATTGTAGTAAAGGAACTAAAGTGTGCAATAAATGTGGTGCATGCCAATCATCCTGAAATACCACCCTGTGCCCCAATGGCGGTGGAAAAATTGTTGTCTGCAAAACTCGTTCTTGCTGCCAAAAAGACGGACTGCTGTATTAGTACAGTGGTTCTCAATTTTGGCTGAAAATCAGAATTAACTGGGATACTATTTAAAACAGATTCTCAAATGCTGTGCTAGATCTACAGAATGAGGTCTTGGGGGTTGGGAGTTAAGGTCTAAAGTTCTTCAGATGATCTTAATGGTTAGCCAATTGGAATTTGTTGATTCCTATTGCAGCTCTATCCATTGCTCCAAGTGAGCTTCAGGAAGTTGTTTTACTCACAGATGTGGCAATGACAGAAGTCAACTTCATATGCTCAGGAGGAATTACTCATCAGGGTGGCCCGGTACTCCTAGCTCTAGGTCGCTCTGCCCTACTCATTTTGTTTGTTTGTTTCTACTTGATGCCTTTTCAGAAAGTCTGTCCAAAATCAGGGTCAACCTAGTAAATTTGAGAGTGGTTCCTCCACACACCCCAAGTTTGGGCTGATTTGACAAAAGAGAGCCATGCTCCCTAGCCCCGCTGGCTTTTTCCTGTTCTTGGCCACGACTGCTTGTTTTCTGACTCCTCAAGCCCAATCTGAACTTAGATATGAATCAGAGTGGTGTCGAGCTTGGCCTCTGGAGCATCACTTCCGGGCTGACTCTGGTACTGTGTCCTGACTCTTTTAACTGAGTTCTGTCTTTGCCCTACGTGCCAGAGTCCCTACTATGGAAGGCACCTGATACCTTAGTCTTTCTAGATCATGTTTCTCAGTGTGGTAGAGGGCAACCTTCACCAGAGTCTTCCAAGGTGCCCATGAAAAATGCAGGTAGTAAATCTGCACCCCTACTGAATTAGAATCCCCAGGGCTAGTGTCCAAGAAGTGCATTAGAAAATATGTGGACAGGGGCTGGGGACTTAGCTCCGTGGTTAGAGCACTTGCCTAGCAAGTACAAGGCTCTGAGTTCAATCCCCGGCACCCCTCCGCCAAATATGTGGACAGTCAAGTCTTTGCCTGGGGAAGTCCTCTCTCTAGTTTGTCTAATCTAAAAGTTTATGTTGGCTTTCTTTATCAGTTTGATTTTGGGGAAAAGTATAGATAGGATGATATCTGTGCATTCTCTGTTCAGCAGATATTCCACCCCTGAATTTGGCTGAAGGTGCTTTGTGCTTATGAAAGGTTTGTCTATAGCTTTTTCTAATATTCTAACCAAAAATAGGTTTTGTACAGTCTACTAGAAAAGTTTAGTCATTTAAACAGCTATACCCTTTCAGAAACATTACAAAATGTGACTTACTCCTTGAGGGGTGATTAATTTTCATCATTATAATTGTAATTATTTATTATATCCATTAAGGGTAATTAATATGATCTATTGCTAATAACGACTTAAATGACAATAATAATAATGATGATAGCAACATCTGGAATTTTCAAGCCATTTTTCTCTGAAGAGGCCAAATGTGGTAAAAAAAAAAATAAGCTTTGATTTGAAAAACATTTCTAAGTGTTTCCCTAGTAAGTCACCACCGCTCATTTATTCATTAGGGACATATATTCACCTACGTGCTAACAGTGTGGGGAAGAAATTGTTCTCCCAAAGGTGACTACAAATTAGAAAATTACAGTGGGGCTTTATTTTATATCAAATTAAATGGTTATAAAAAAAAACCTTCGACATGCATTATGTTTATTGCACAACAAGCAGATGTGGCTTCAGTAAACCTCACTAACAGTGATATTTAAATTAGATTGCAAAGCTAAAATTTCTAAAAAATATATTTTGCACCATGACTGCCATAAATTGGAATTGGTAAATCACAATAGGCATTCAACTATAAGGCACGAATTGGAAGTGCTTTACTTAGTGGTGTTAAATCTGAGAGCTAATTTAATATGTTTTGTATATGTAAAGGATGTACCTGTTTTTATGAATACTAATTACCAAAAATTACAACATAAATTCATATGCGTTGTCACTGAGCTGCTTATAGAAACTCACACAAATTTTCTCACCTAGTAACTATGCCAGTGTAGCATGCAACAATACCAAGAATGAATAGGGCTTTTTTTCTTTTTTAAACAAAGGGATAGCCAAGTATGGTGGCATATGCCTGTAATTCTAGCACTCTGGGTGGCTGAGGCAGGAGGATCGAAAGTTCAACTTAGTACACTTGATCTTAGCCAAAAGGCTGAGAAGTGATGACATTCAACTTAATAAAATACTGTTTTAAAATAAAAAATTAATAAGAGCTGGAGATGTAGCTCAGTGTGAAGACGCTGGGTTCAATCCTGAACACTTCAAAAAGGGAGATGGATGGTAATATTCTTCCAAGTCTACATGATAAATTTGATAATAATGATAGTGATAATATTTCAAATATGTCACGAACTAATTTCTTTGTGGCAGGATTGCATTATATATTATATATATTCTTAATATGTTGCTATATATTCAATATATATAGCAACATTTATATACATATAAAACGATATTCTTTACCATAGATATGACTAGATAAAATAGTAAACAATATAATTTTCTTCACCTATTTGGGTTAGAGGTCTCCACTTCCAGTGATCATATTTCTTGTATCTATATTGTACAGCATTCAGTGTTTGAATTTACAAAGGAGGCTCTACAAAAGGAGGCTTGAGAAAACCTCATGTTCAAAGGTCGGCAGGTCCATCATGCAAATGTACCCAGGCTAAAAGTACCTGACTATTGTCCCTTCAGGGTTGAACTAGAATACCTAGTGGTGGAGATGATGGAGGCATCCTCATTCTTCCACCTACTCATTCTAAAGTATTACCTGACATCTAGCATGCACAAGGTCCTGAGCTGTTACAAAGACAGGGAAACCGTTTTTCTCCCAAGGAACACATAGACTAAAGGGGGAGTCAAGTCAATTGATGATTCAGTACAAGGTAGAATATGCAGTGTAACTCTGTGATTGAGCACAGAATCCAGATGTGAGTTTCGTGTGTTAAACTTGGAGCCGTTATGGATTAACTGTGTGAATTTAGGGAAGTTACTTTACTTCTTTCCTCGGTTTTATCATTTGTAAAATGAAGATGTCAACTCTTTAGGTTTGTTATGAAAACTAAATAAATTAATTAATATGTTCATTGCATCGAACCATGCAAAATTGCTGATTTTGTGGCTTAAAAAGTCAAATAAAGTGAACCATGAAAAATTAATGAATTAGACTTCATCAAATTTAAACACTTTTGTTCATCCAAAAAAATGCCATTAAGAGCTGGGCAAGGCAAACCACACAGGGAAAAAGTGCCAACAGTGGTGGGGCTCTGATGATGGATTTGAACGAGTCTCCAAAGTCCCATGTACTCCATCTCACAGGAGAAAGTAGGGACCGATTTGCAGACCACACGTCCTCACTCGACCCTGAGCAAACAGTTCAGCTTTGAAATGAGTCCCCTCATTCATGCAGTGGAAGCCACCGCCTCAGAAGCATCATGTCTTTTCCTCTGTGCTAGTCTGGTAATGGATTCATTCACATATATCCTGATGCATATGAAGATGGTCAGGTAGCAATTGCAGCAGCAGGGGAGGTATCCACTCAGTGAGCAGCTTGATTCCAGTCAATCTCGTCTAAGAACAAGTATTTACTGTGACCACACATGAGTGGCCCACACTGATGAGCAGCTGTGATTTATACACACAGTTCTCAGTGCCAAATAAGGGTGTCTTTCATCAGCCCATCTTAGTTGTCCAAGTGGCAGATGAAGTTGTTGGGTGATTGGCAACAAGAGAAGAGTTAGTAAAAATATTACAATATTCATTCAGGGGGGTAGTGTCCGCATCTCTGAGAAGTATCCGAGTCTTGTTTGCTAGAAGGCCACTGCCATTTTCAATCCTACACAGCTGTTGCTGAGACTAAACAGACAGAGCAGGCCAGTGAATACTATGGGGGTTTAGAGGAACTATCAGTGTGCTAGGTCTAAGTTTTCAGAACTTCCTCTAAAGAGATAGATGTCAGTTTCTTAAAGACAAGATGCCGTGTCAGGGAGGCAGCCCCCGGGAAACCTCCAGATGGAGGCTGCCTCCCTCCACCTGCAGCTCGAGTTGATGAAATCATCCATCACGGAGACTTTTTGCTTAAGGAAGTCATTAGGTCTATGGAGTCCCAAGGGTAGAAAGTATCTTGCATCTCACTTCCCACAAGGCTCTTGCGGTCTCTTCTCTAAACTTGATATAAAAGATCAAGTAGAATGCCCAGATGAGGCGTATTCCCAATGATTGCAATCACCTATCATGTGTGCTAAGGTGGTCAAATTCATGTCAGACAGTGGAGGGTTGAAGGAAGAATATTTATTTTCTGGAGGCATCATAATTCTGCCACCATAGTCTCAAGAAACTTTCCTTTGTGAGCACACCTCTGGATATTGTTTGTTTACATTAGGTGGAGGTTTGGTGAGTTAGCTTTCTGTCTGGTGATGAAATGACTGAGATGATTAACGTGTACACAATTGAACCAAGATCTATTTTGCCTCACAAGCACCTTATTGATCTGCTTTTTAAAAATCTTGTCTCTTATCCTTTTGAATAATTTATGGATTTTGATTTCCTCCCCCCTTGATGTACTATGGATTAGCTTTGAGGGTGTAGGGAGTTTTTAGAGGCTTATAGTTGCCTTGTCTTCTTATCTCTTTATTTTTGCTTTGTTTTGCAACGAGGTTGTGGGTTCATTATAGTGGAAGACTTTGCTGCTACTATGGAGACCTTTTTAGTGTCTGATTTTCAGGGATGCACTTTGCACATGGCCAACTACAAGCCCTTTCTTCTGTCCCAAGATCCAGCCACCTCTGTCAGTTTGCAAGATGAGGCTGCAGTATATCTGGCCCACCACCTAGATCTCTGAGAATGGGTCACAGCATAGTTAATGAAACAAAGGCAATCTAGATATTGGCATATGGAGGAAATCAGTTAATAGCAACAAATATGCCACCTTGGCAATAGCGATAAAATCAGCACCAGTAATACAGTCAAAGAAAAACTAGATAGTGAAATCCCCTAAAAACCAGCATTTACCACCCTAAACTGTAGAAAAGAGATCTATGATTATAGTATAAATACTAAAACAAGGCAAATGTTGACATATAGTAAATATCTACTAAATGCAATTATACCTTCTCTAACAATAAAAAGTAACAATATTAATAGCATAGTTATCTAGATATTCATAAAGCTAAATGGTTATACTAGTAAGGATAAAGGGGATTGGGCCCTGGAGAATAAAAAAAAGTAGAATTTTAAAAATTAGTCAATGGAAAATGAGAAGGAAGAGAGAAAAGTGAAAGGATCCTACTGGGAATATAAGGGATTTAATAATATTTAGACAACAGCAGCAGAAAAGAACAAGCAAGAAAAAGAAAAAACAGAGCAAAATAAAGAAAAAAAGAAAAATAAGGAGAAAAAAGTTAATAAGAGAAAATAAAAGAAAGAAAGGAAAAAGAATAAAGGAGAAAAAAGCCCAGCTCCCCACAAAACCAATGATGGACAAAGAAAGACAGAAAAATATGGAGTCTAAAAAAGTCCAATTTCCTTTGTCTTTTTGAATGAGTGTTTTTTTCCCCCAAAATCTGTAATCTTAGAATTCAGCAAATGATTATTTTCTCTGTCTAGTCTTTATAGCCTGTAGGCTTGTGAGGTGACTCCCTGATCCAGAGGCTTCTCTGTCTGTATACCCGGACTGTGGTACCCTTCTAAGCTGTGGCATGTCCTTGCTTCCCTGATAGATGGACAATACAATCAGACCACGGGTGTTTGCTGGCTGCAGGCAGCAGGCTGGGGGTCCAAGCAGACTGCTAGACTTGCTGCCGGCACTTCCAGATCCAGCTGCCTCTGAAAACGACACCTTCTGAGGCCCGTGTCCTTCCCAGCCTGAGTCTGAAGTTCTCAGGAGGTCTAGATCCATCCCATACGCTCTCTGCGCTGACTCCTGAGGCCGTGTCCCTCCTGGTCAGTGTGAGAAGGTAACACTGGAAACTCTGAAGTGTTGTTCTGCAGTTGTTCTGTGGCTCAGTTTCAAACAACTCCTGCCCAACATGGAGCCTAAACACTGTCTGGCAATATGGCAGGCACTGCACTGGGTTTCTTCTCCAACTCTAGCCTTCCATGAAAGAGTCGCTTTCAGAGTGAACCCTGTGGTGTTTTGTAACTTATAATAGCTGTGGAATTTTCTTGGGGCTAGAGCTGCTGGCAAGATCCATTCCTTCTTTCTGGAGCTGTCGACTCTCCAGGATTTACCTTCTCTCCCAGGTTGTTGGCCTCCTCCAGGATCAGGTTGGTCAGCTGGTCTGCTACTCTGCTGTCCGGTACTGGGAGAAAAAAACACCGAGTGGGCTTGGAGTTGGGAGGTCACCATAGCCCGGGCATGGAATCCACTGATGTGTTGACTGGGGGCAAATGCCCTTGGGGGTGGGTTCCATCTGTTTGAGGTGCAGGGCAAGAACTATTCTTTAACAAGTGTTATCCACTCCACCCCTCTCATCCAGGTAAGCCAGCCAAATTTCTAACAGTTTTCCTCACTGCTGCCTCAAACAGTCATACACATTACTCCTTGCATGTTCAGCTAAGCACTTGCCTGTGTAGCAGTTATCAGATGGGATCTGGTATCTTCTTGCTGTGGTGAGCACAAGATACTGACTATCAGATTGATGAGAAGTCCATCCTTCCAGAGACTAGCTAGTGATGACCAGAGAAGTTGTCATTATACCTCCTTGCTGGTTCTTGTCCTGCACCCAAGTCTCTATTCTGTATCCCTAACAATAAAGGAGAGGCCCATTTATTGTCTAGTTGACACTACATCTGTTCTATGTTTCCTGCTGATTTCCAGACTTCCATCAGATCCTAGGAACTGACACCCAGGGCCTTCGTTCTCCCCGGGCCAGCAAGCCAAGTCTGTTGGGGTCCCATCCTCACTGCCTCTGCTGATGTCGGGCTGAGGCTGTACAGGACTGTTTGGTAGATTCAGTGCTTTTTCCTGCGGCTGTTTCTTATTGCTTCTCTATCATTTTTTAACATCTAGTATTCACAAGGATTTCTTTGATTGATATTTACAAGCACACATTTTGCTTCAAACCTGACTTTGATAGACTATTTGGCATGTAAGTGCAGTCCCTGTACATTTGCCCTTGATCATTGTTCCCTACTCCATCATGGCCTTACTCAGCCTCTTGATTATACATTTATGGTAATTGCATCTCTTTGTAATTAAGCTCTTTGGCTGGATATATTAGTCTCATCTTAATGATTCTTTCTAAAGTAAATGTGTAATAAATAATCACTTTGACAGTATTAGTCACTTCTACAAATTATTTTTCATAAGTTTTTTTCAAGATCAGATGCTATGGCATGATGTGCGGATTATTTTCATCATCTTTCTTCTGCTTGAGCTGTGAAGATCTATGATGAACAGCACTGCATAGTGTGTGTGTGTTTATATGTGTGGGTTTTAACTGGACAGCTATCATTTGGTCTAGAATGCTATAAGCAGAAACACACTTTATTTGTGGGGTGAGTGATTTTAGATAAAAGATTATGATTAATAAAGGATGCTAATAGGCTATTTATGGGCTATTTCTCAATAGATTTATACTTTATAATACTTAAAAAATTTATTTTGGGAACATAAATTCACCTACAATTCTGAACAATATACTCACTTTTCTCCAGTGATACCATTTTCAAGGATATATATCGTAACTAGGATCTCGACAATGATGCAGTCAAGAAGTGTTTCATCACCACAAGGATTTCTCATGCTGCTCTTTATGTCCACATCTACCCTTGCCCATGCCCTTTGCCTCTGACAACTGTCACTGTACTTATTTCTATAATTTTAATTCTGAGGGACATTATGTACAAGTCAGGCACACACCTCTAATCCCAGCATTCTGGGAACCTGAGGCATGAGGATGGGAAGTTTGAGCCCAGCTGGACAATTTCTGGACATTTTAGGGACTTAGGAAGACCTGTCTCAAAAACAAAAAGGACTGGAGTTGGAGGAGGAGGAGAAAAAGGAGGAGAAGGTGGGGAAGAGGGAGAGGAGAAGGTCGAGGAAGAGAAGAAGGGTAGGCGGAGAGAGAGGGGGTGAAGAGGAGGAGAGGAAGAGGGGAAGAAGGAGAAGAAAAAAGAAAAGATTCCAGAGCCCCACCAACCTTCTTCGCCTGGGCTCTCACACTTGTGAGGCACCTTTTCCCTGCCCTAACCATCTCAGCGCCAAACATTAGGCGGTCTCTACAACCCAGAGCACAGTGAAATTATTAACATCTGCCAATTCTAAATTGCTTGGTCTATTTCCCCATCCCGGCACATGTCTTCTCGAGAAAGCTATTATAAAGGCTTTCTGGCAGTTTCCCTCACTGCTTCCGTCTGCTGTGCCCCATTTCTATATTCTGTCCTGCAGCTCTGGGCGGGGGGTGGCTCTCATTTTGGGACCTATGAGTAATATACAATCTTTTCAAGGGCAGTGTCTCCTGATTTATTGGCATCACAATAACTGAATTTAAAAAATCCTAGTACATTTCAATAAAAACTACATGAATATTTATAGCAGCTTTATTCATAATAAGCTTAAACTGGAAATTATCCAGATAGTTTTGACCCCGAGTTACATCCCCACTTATTTTTTTTTTTTTTTAATTTTGAGACAGGGCCTTGCTAGGTCAATAAATTGCCCAGGCTGGCCTCAAACTTGAGATCCTCCTTCCTCAGCCTCCCATGTATGGGGATTTACAGTTCGTGGCTCCACCACACCTGCCAGGCCTGGTCTGGGTTTAGATTGGTTAGTTTATCCTAAGCAAGGCACAGTACTGTGAGAGTCAGAGAGTTATTTACTAGCTCTGGAAATCCCGACTTTGCCCTTGGAGGAAAGGCAGTTAGTCCCTCCACAGTTTGCAAGGCCCGTAAGTGAAAACATCAGATGCAGAAATAAAAAACACGGTCAATACAAGGTTTCTGTGTGAAGTTAAATTTTGGTTTTGTGGGGTAAATATCCAGGAGTACAATTGCTACACCCTAAAGCAGTTGTGTGTTTACTTGTACGTTAAATTGCCAAACTATTTTCCAGAGTGGCTGAACAGTTTTCTATTAGCTCCAGCAGTGAATAGGTCATTTGGTTTCCCCAACCATGTAGTTTTCAAGAAATATATTCAGGGAAGAAAGGAGTTACTTAGGTAATTAGCATTTTAATCTTTTAGGTAAATTGCTACAATACACCTGTTGTTGAGTACAGTCTTCAATACAGTGAGCTGGGAGCTGTGAAAGATAGAAAAGTAAACAAGAAAATAATTTTTCTCAAGGACTCTTCAATCTCCCAGTGGAAGCTGACCTATAAATAATAAACAAGAAAAAATAAATGTAGGTGGTACATGTGAATTAAACCAATGTGTAGCATAGGGGCAGTGGAAATAAGTATTTGAGATGATGGATTTATTAATTAGCTGAATTTAATATTCCAGATGGTATACATATGTTATAGCATCATCTTAATCCCATAGATATGTGGTTATAATTTGTCAATAAAATTTAAAAATGAGTGAAATTTTAAAAATTTTCAGGTTGTGACCTGGGAACCCTGATATAGGAAGTAATTTCTGAGCACTCTTTTAAGAGTGGGTATAATTTTAAAAGAAAAGAAAAAAGCAAGGTACATGGGATTAAAATTTAAAAAAGTTACATGGCATTAAAAATTTTCCATGTCCTGGAAGCAGTGATGTATTCTTGTGAGACTGAAGGCTTACTGTGAGCAGAAGGGCGGCTGGAGCAATGAAAGTGAGAAACAGAACTGAGGAAAGATCGTGAGCCACAGGAATGACCCTTGAAGGAGTTAGACACAGTTCGGTAGCAAATAGAAAGCCATTGATGTTGGCAAGTGTGGATATCACTTGACTTTCTATTCGAAGGTATTGACAAAAGTGTGTGGAAACCTCAAGAGATCAGAAGTGAAGAGACTTGAGGGGAAGCTATTGCAACAGTAAGAGCAGGAGCTCATTGAAGAGGACCGGAAATGCCGTGCTACTTTCTTTCATTTCTCTGAGTCAACAAATAGCACAGTTCCTTGCAAGCAAGTCAGAAAATAGTGGAAAAAGGAGAAACAAGAAATCACCTGCAATCTCCTTCCTCAGAAATAACTACAGTAAATATTTTGAAATATTTTTCATTGAAATTTGTTCTTGATCTTTTCCACTGCATCAGTGTATGTGTGTATATTTTAAGTATACATTAGTCATCCTATATCCATTATTTTTATATAATATTCATAACTTAAATTTTCATCTACATTGTAATCAACATATTTTTAGTATAGGAATGTATTTATCCAGGATGACTTAAAATTATGTATGGAAACACCACAGTTTCACCTCTTCTCATTGCAAGATATTTTGGTGGTTTTACGTGTTTTTTTTTTCTATTTCAAGCAATGTGTATATGCTTAGTAATTCAAGCATTTTATTCATAGATTTGGCCTAAAAAATAAGATGCAGAGTCTGTGATTTTCCTTTCTTGCCCACGCCCGTGGTGGATGGAGCGGGGTCTATTCAAATGTCCAGAGTCTTGCAGAACCAGATCATGCTGACACTGCAGATCTGGGCCTCAGCTTCCTTTTCAGACACTGGCAATAGCTTGGCCCTGGTGGACCTATAAATCAATAAAGTAGTGATTTTCTAGCTGTTGCACTTTCTACTCAAGCTCTTTTGTCTCTCAGTGAGTTTCTAAAACCGGACTGTGCATCATATTATCCATGGATATTTTTAAAAATGAAATGCTAAGATCCATCCTAAACGATTGTGATTTAATGGTGGAGTCAAGAAACCGTAGTGTTTTACTTTTTCCCAGGTTTTCTGTACAGCTGCAGTGGACACCATGGCTGTAGACTTTCTTGCTTGCTTTTTTACTGCCACATCTTCCTGTACTGGCTATGCGTTTGCTCTAGGATTTCCTGCTAAAGCAGGGCTGAGTCATGGTGCCCTGTTTGCTCCTTTCTAAGAGATCCAGTGTCTTCACCCAAAAAGAAACCAGATTACAGGGAGCAACTGACTACCAGAGGCAGAGATAGTTTGGAGAAAGGGAGTTTTTGTTAAAATAAAACTTGAAATCTGGGACTGGGCTTCTAGTAGGTGTCAGGTATGGATTCCAGCTTTCACAGATTATTTCCTGATCTCTTTAATTGGCTGATGAAGCTCTGACACCATTTCCAAGAAGGAGGTAAAAACGAGCATCATGGTGTCCATGCCTATCTCTTTTCTGAGCCCGTGTGTTATGTGGGTGAGGTGGATGACTAGAAGGAAGACACCTGGAAGCATCCCAGAGTAGAGGCAGAAGAACTCAGAAAGACAAGCCCACAGGCATCATTTACTGGGTCTTTTCTCTCAGGTGGACTCTGAAATGCAGTGCAAAAGACCATGAGGATCTGAAGATCGTAAGAGGAAGTCTGCAGAACCAGACTTTCTCTAGCTGGACAGAGATCCCGGGTGAACACCGTCCCCGACAATAGGCCTTTCCAGTTGTGCCTGCCAGTTCGGAGGAGGGAACTCGTTCTCCTCACGCATGCCTCTTAGCCATGCTCCCTGTTACAATGATCATAATCAGCAGACCTTTCTGTAAGCGTCCTTCCACATTGCAGCCTTGCTTTGCTCTGTATCTCCAACTCTGCCCCTCCTTCAACCTCTATGAAAATCTGACCTAGATGGTGCCAGTCTTTTGCTAGTTCCATCACAGGGCCTGAGGTTTTTGTCCAGTGTCCAAGGAGAACAGAGCTGGCAGCTCCAGCTCCACACTTCTCCATAACCTTACATAATTTACTTAGAACAAATGAATTTTTCCAGTCTCCAGAGAAAAATACTACCATGTCACCAACACTTTCTGACACCGTGAAAGCATCCAAATTAAAATGGTCATTTACGTTTTAAAGAATGGAGAAGAATCGGAAGTATCAATATTCATCTCACAAAAGGTGTTTTAATAAGGTGGCATAAAAAGTTATTGCAAAAAAGGATGTTCTTATAAGAGAGGATCAATATGTCTTGTGAAATCAACTGTGTAACTTCACCTCATCATTTTTAATATATTAGCACAGAAGTCTAAACTGTCACAATCAGCAGATACACCTTGAATTCATTATGTAAGAAGTGATGTAAATTGTGATGACATCATTCATTCATTACCTACCTCTTGTATATGGGCTTTTTTGGGGGGGGTGCTGAGGGTCAAACTCTGGGCCTTGCACTTGCTAGGCAAGCACTGTACCACTGAGCAAAATCCCCAAACCCATTTGTATAAATTTTATGTTTAAATCACTTGCATTTAATCTCACAGCATCCTTGGCAGGGACATCTATCATCCCCTATTTGAAAGATGAAAATGTTTCAAAGAGAACCTCCAGTTGAAGCCAGCACTAATTACAGGATGTTTTTGTGGCATCCCTGGGTTTCCCCAGCACACAATGGAGTCTCTGTGGGTCACTCATTGACATAAACCACGGATTGTCAAAGCCTGCGATTAGTGTGGCTGCAGCTGCCTCCTTTTTCTCTAATTCTTTACCTCTTTCTGTCCGCACTGTGTGAGATGAACAGGCGATGTCTGAAGCAGGTGATCAGCCCCCATAGATCTGATCATATGGCCAATGGTGGTGGTTGGACAGGTGAACATAGGGTTCAAAATAAGCAAAAAGCAAAACAGGTAGTGAAGGACAGAGTTGACTTGACAAGCCTGAGTGCCCAGAATGAGATGCCTATTACAGAGGAAAAGTGAATGAATCTACATAAGGAGACTTCTCTTCTCAGCCCTTAACCTATTGTAGTTTAGGAGTGTTCAGTGTTCAACTAAATCAAACATACTAGTCAAACATATTAAGAGTGAGCCTCTTAATAGCACTTTAAAGACAATAGAAAACAAAATACAAAGAAAAAAATAAATTTATCTCTATTCCTTGCATCCAGAGAGAACCATTCTTGGTTTTTTTGCATAAATGAAAGTGGGAGAGTAGGGAGAGAAGAGGAGCATGTGACTAAGTGTTTGCCAGGTAGATGCATGGTTGGGAACATTTCATACACTAGAGATACAACATAATTACATAATTAAACTGTTTCCTTTTAATGATGAATATTTCCCATGCCACTGTTTTGAAAATATTTTTAATGATTTAATATTTTGTAATATGAGCAAAAAAATTTAATTCTTGCTTTATTTGAAGTTATTTACATTATTTAAAATGTTCTTTCTTTTGCTATTATAAATATCAGTGGACATCCTTGGATATGTAGCCACATCTATTTATTGAACTATTTCCTTTTATCATAGACATACAATATGCCAGGTAATTAGGGTTTTAAAAGTGATTTTTCCAAGAATTTTGTATTAAGAAATACTTGTATTTTTATTAAAAAAAAGATTGAACATTATCCACGTTTTTTAGAAATTATCTTTTCCAAATTACTTATTCATGTCTGGACTCATTTTTCTTGATAAATTTTCTTCCCATTGACTCCATGTATGTCAACTTCTCTCTCACAGTTCTTTTTCCAATTATTTGTCTTTGTTTTTATTGAATAAAATTTTCTGATACATTAAAGTACTAAGTTTAAAATAAATGGAACCAAGAAAACTTTAGATAAATTTTGAACTGATACTGGATGTTGGAGGATTTTTTTTTTTTTTTTTTTTTTTTGGTGCTGGGGATTGAACTCAGGGCCTTGCACTTGTAAGGCAAGCACTCTAATTACTGAGCTAAAATCCCCAGCCCCTGTTGGAGGATTTTCTAAGCATAAAAAAAAGTTATGAAGAGAAACTGCACTGCAACCAAATGTAAACCATTTGTTTTTCAAAATACAGTATATGATAAGATCTATTATAAGACCAAATATAAAATTTATTTATCATCATTTAAAAATATACAATGTAACTTTGTTTCAAATTAGTTATACCACTTAATATTCCCATTTCCCATGAAATAATTTTAATTGTGAATCAATAACATATTCAAGAGTGTTCATAGCATTAGGATGTGCAACCGTTAAAAACTGGTGAAAAATGTTTCGAATATCCATTAAACTGGGAAATGGATTAGCTGTATGTTTTCATATGCTGGGACATTATGGAGAAGTGCAAAAGAATAAACTCGATAGCACACTCGTCATGTATGAATCCCACAAATATGATGTAAAATAAAGCAAGCTACACAGAATACATATAGTGTGCTTCTGTTTACATAATGTCCACGCACAACTAAACGGCGAAGTGCTGAGGACGCACATATATATCACAGAACTACAAGGAAAACCAAAGAATGATGAACACAAAATACTTTCGTTTAGATTACTTCTTCTCAACCCTGAATGCACATTAGAGGTAACTGGGGAGCTTTTAAAAAAATATTGTTGCCTAGGATTCAGCCCAGAACAATTAAATTAGAAACACTTTGTTCAGTGGCTTAGCTAAGACTTACAGTGTACAAATACTTAGTGCCTCATTGAGGAAATTAGGGTCACCCTTTCTCAGTGCCTCTAGGACTTTGCTTCTGCAATTACTCCCTCTCTCTCCTGCAGCATTAATTTCTTCCCCACTTCAGGGTTCCTCTCTTTGGTGTGTGCGCACGCCTTCATATTGGCTATCTAAAAGTAACAATAAAACAAAGAAGGAAAAAATAGTCCCTTGACATTTATGCCTTCCACTCTCTATCTACGGTTTTTTCCTTTGCTTTTGAAGCGATGGCCCTGGAAACAATCGTCTAGGTTTCCTGTTTCTGTTTCCTCTCTCCCACATCTCTCACCCATTTTACTCACACTTGCACCCAGAGCACTGCCTTGAAATATTCTCATTAAGGTCAACAGCAGCGACCTTTATCTTACTAGAATCCTGTAGTCTGTTTGTTTGCCTCACGATGTTTAATCTTTCAGCAGCATGGACACTATTGGTCATGTCCTGCTGATTTTCCTCCTAGCTTATCCGCTTCTTGCGCTGATCACCAGAAATGGGCTTCAGCACATAGCTTGGTCCTTGATTTTGTTAATTATGCTTTTCCTTAGATGAGCTCATCTTATCTTGTGCTTTTACGTTTCAGCTACTTGCTCTTACTTCCTAATGGTCTATCTTACAATCTGTTGTCTCTTCTGAACTTGGATTTAAATTCCCCCACTACATATCTATACAATCTAGTATTTGATTCCTACTTTAAATCAATTGTTATCATTCACCACATTTCTTAGAGCAAAGGACAATATCCAGGTTATAAACAACTCTTCAGTCAACCTTCAAAATATCAAATGGGTCAGTTCCACTGATCTACAGCTATCTTAATGTAAGACACATCTGCGCTAATCCAACAGATTCCAACTGTGCTTTTTGCCTCCCCTCTTTAGCTCCCTTTTATTTTCTCAAAGCAGTTTAATCTTTTGAGGCAAATCAAATTATATGCCTTTCCTATTAAAAACCCTCAAGTAATGTCTGTGGCTGAGTTTCCTCACTGGCCTACAAGGCTATATAAATCTGGCCACTTTCTAGACCTCCTACTGCCGGCACCTTGGTTGTGAGACTCCAAACCCCTCAGTCATCACACCCTGTGGAAATACCGGGACGCCTGTGTCTCAGTGTCTAGGTGCCTGCTGTTTTCTTTGCCAGGAATGCTTTTCCTCAGTGCCTGGATAGCTGGCCCCTTTGTGGGTAACTCAGGTACTAACCCCAATGCCACTTTCCCTTCAGATGGCTTTTCCTCATCACCTCAGCTCACAGAGTGCTGTCCCAGCCCTCACAGACCACCCCTAACACTTTAGCCCATTTTCTGCTCTATTAGAGTACCCCTGCACTACTGATTTTCATACGAGTATGGGATTTTCCCTGCTTCAGTAGATTATCAGCTCCAAAAAAGCATGGAGTCTCTCATCTCTGCTGTAACCTTACTGTTTCCAACAGTGCCTGACAATCATTAGAGTGGTGCTAAATGCTTGGAATGGATAAACACATAATAAATCAAATCAAACTGTCTACTCCTTAATGTGCTATTTGAGTGTTTGTGTTTTATGCCTATATTGAATAAGTTTTCTTTTTACAATTCTATTTGCAAACCTTCATGATCATTTTATAAAAGGACAGAGTCACAGTTCATTTCCTAGATATTAAACATTCCATTTTCTCCAAAGTTTTCCTGCATAGAGAAAATACAGCTAAGGAAATGTACATAAAATAGTTTTTTCCGTCTCTGAGGTCACAATTTGTTTTAATTTTAAGTGTACTGGTTGTGCGTTTCTCTACCTCTGGTTTTTAGCACCATCTTCTGTCTGTGCCTTTCCTGGTGTGCTGTGATTCCACACATGATGGTTGTCATGCACTTGTCTGTCACCCCTGCCATACTCACACTCTCCTGCTTTCCCCAGGGCTGCTGCTGCTGCTGCTTCTTTTTTTAAATCTCTGTTAGCCTCCATAATCTTCGTATGTTCTGTGCAAACATGCATTCTTTTAGCGTCTCTCTAAGATCCTAAAATGGGGCACGTCATCGAATTTTTTCTTTCTCTCCTGTGTGATTTCTCAACCCTTGCCAACAGGAGTTCATCTTTTGAAGGAAAGCTTAGGTGCGTAATACTGACAATCTAAGCTGATGTCTTGAAGACTCTGAGATATTTCACTAGACGAAATTCTAAGCTCAATCAAGGTGCTAATTACCAGGGTTGTTCTAACTTATTATGTAATCCTCATCATGGGGCATTACAGTGATTATGCATTCTATGTGTGCAGCACTTTGGGTGAACAGTTCACTTGACTATAACTTGAAGAAAATACAAAGTGTTATTTTAAAGTATAAATGTTCCTAATTTAAATGTTCCTGAAGTGAATTGAATGGCAATTTTGTGCTGTTCCTAAGAGAAAGGATTTACACCTACATTGTACATTTTAAAACAAGCTGCAGTGTTCTTTGCACCCACTTCATGCTGTTTCTGTTAAGAATTCCCAGAAGGGCCACTTAGAATATACTAGCGACTGAATTACAGCACATTCTAAAAGATTTCATAACACCACAGAGAAATAAAAATAAAATGCAAAACATATTTAAATTGTAAAATATGTTATTTCAAATATCAAGGTTTATCTGATGGTTCATTTCTCATTAACGTGGGATTTCTGCTTCTGTTTCCTATTAAGAGTGCTGCAAAAGGTGACCTTCAATAGTGCAAGGTGCCTCTTTGGTTGGCCGAATGAAAAATGTCAGAAGACCAAATGTCACATTTGATCCGAGTATTTGTGATATTTGCAAACAAAAAACTATTGAGGCTGTCATTAAGCTGAAAGAGTACTATGTTACTATAAAAGTATTATTGCAATAAGTTACAGTAGAAGAGATACACTACCTTTCTTTTTTGCTTTTGAAACACACATGAGGGGCTTGGGGATTTAGCTCAGTGGTAGAGTGCTGAGTTCGATCCCCAGCACCAAGAAAATAAAATAAAATACACATGAGTAAGAGTAAAATTTGTGTTTGTTATAAAAGAAAGAGTTATTCTGCTGAAATCACTCTCCACCTGTCCCAGCCTGCAGGCTTTTGTCCAAGTGTTGAAGTTCTGCGTGTCTTCTAAGGCCGTGAGCAGTGGGACCTCAGATCCACTCACTAATCCCTGTGATTGATATCTTTCTAGATTTCCCCTTTGAAAATTTTTTCTCACTCTGTATTTCTCCCCCACCCCCATCTCTGCTTTGAACAGCACCTTTAATTACCTCTTTTTTTGGTATCATTACAATGTGTCTGTATTCGCCCTTATCCAATAGGATCTTTCAGAGCAGGGACCTTATTTTATTTCTTTTAGCTTTAAATTTGCCACCATCGTATTTGTTTCTAGCAGGGGATCTGTGCAAATTTAAGTTTCACTGACTTGACCAGCATTAACTGTAAAACAACCCTCTGCACTACTCAGATATCTCTACAGCTCTTGTACATACAGTTTTAGCAATGATTCAAGTAACAATAATTCTATAATTCAAACTTCTGACTTCTGTGGATAGCAGAAATATTTAATAAATGACAAAGTCTGTAGTAATGATGGGAAAAACTTAAAGGTATAAAGGACTTCGTACAAAATAACAGATAGCAAAAGATCTTTGTTTTCAAAACAGGTAGACAGCTATGCATGATGGCGCACACCTGCAATTCCAGCACTCAGGAGTGGAGGCAGGAGGATTTCTTGCTGCAAATTTGAGGCCAGCTAGGGCTATTCAGAGAGTTCAGGGCCAGCTTGAACTACACAATGAGACCCTGTCTCAAAACAAAACAAAACAACAAAAAAACCAAAACAAAACAGAAAGAATTGAGAAGAAATGGATATTCTCCTGCTATCCAGACAGGACTATCACCCAATATAGAAATTGTAACTAACGCCCCTTTTAAAAAGTCATATTACTAGAATATGTACATAGAAGATAAGGATAATTTAGAATATGTTATATAGGATATAATACATATGTTATGAAAGAAATGATATTTTAACTTTTTATTGTAGATAATTTAAAATATTAAAGTATAATGAATATATATCATCCCACTTAATTATCACTCATGTATATACTTATTATATGTGTGCGTGTGAGTGTGTGTGTGTGTTGCCCAAGCAGGCATTGTATATGCCTACTGATCTGACCCTCACACTCTGAATTAATTTGAAGAAAATTACAGACATCATATCATTCTAGCAATAAGTATTCTGGTATGTATTCTTTAAAATATTTATTAGAACATCTAGAATATTAACAATAACTTATTGAAAGGTTTCAAATTTCCCAAGCAATGTGTAATCCATATTTTATTTGCTTGATTAAACTGGGACTCATGTCAGGTCTATACATGAAGTATATTTTAAAAAATTCTCTGTCTTTAGGCAGCATTACATTTGTGTAAGAGAGAGTAAGAAAAGACCACTGACTGCGTTGGGTTTTCAATATCGTAAAGAAGAGGTCACGGTATGGGGACAGGGAAGTACAAGAGAACTGAGACTAAGGCTTGTGCATCACGTTGTATGAAGCCTTACCAGCTCCGTGACAGGATTTGGTAATCCAAATGTCCTCTCTTTAGTTTTCCTCAGAACCCATTTCTCTCACTGCTTGCTTCAAGACTTGGGTATGATTGCATTATTTCTGGCCAGGTATTACATTTTACTCCAACTGCTTTACAGAAAGACCACAGAACCTTTTCTTTCCCACTCTCAACCTAGTTGTCATTGCTATTTCTAGACACCACTGTGTTCTTTGGCTTAACTGGTCAATGCTAGATTTCTAAAAGCAGGACGAGTGCTTCCAAGTGGAACAGATTGGAAGTTTGCATATTTTGAGACTTCTCATCTCAAGTGTACAGGTTCATCCTACTTTGCCTTTTCCTCTGTCCTGTGTATTTGTTGGAAAAACAAAAAAACAAAAAAACAAAAACAGGATGTTTGTCCCACATTTTCCTAATCTGGATTTGCTTGCTGTGACTGTTCTACAGCTTATACTTCTATAAGCTTTGCCAAATTCATAATTGGGGTTCTTTTGTTTGTTTGTTTGTTTGTTTTTGGTGCTGGGATGGAATGCAGGGCCTTGTGCTTACTAGGCAAGCACTCTAACCACTGAGGTAAATCCCCAGCTCTTAACTGAGAACTGAGCAAGATTACTTTGTAAGTGATAGTGTGTAATGCCAGCAGGAGCATATAATACGTAGTTCTCACTTGTTGTGTGCGTTGTTTCTGTCATTGGTAATCCAATACTTCATTAGGATTGCTAAAATATTAGTATTTTAATTCTATTATTCTGTCTTATTAGTTGAAATAATTTTCTAAAGAAAACATTGGCTTACCTATTTCTTGGTTACAGAAAAGATAGGAAAAATGTTTAATTTTTCCCTTCTGGTTTTTTAGATACAAAAATTATGATTTAGTCTCATAATATCTGTCAAAGAAAAATGTTGAATTAATAGGTTTGGTTGAAAATCATCCCACAAGAAAACTCCAGATTTGTGAGGCTTTATTAAAGAACTCTACCAAAACTTTAGGAAGAAACAACATCAATTTACATAACTTTCCCATAAAATGAAGTGGGAAGACTATTTCTCACTCTGTAAGGATGTCATTATGCATACCCCAGAATACATTGCAAGAAAAGAAAGCTGCAGAACAATATCCCTCACGAAATTTGACACACAAAGAAACTTAGCAAAACTTTAGCAAATAAAATCCATTAGTACTAACAAGGATAATATATCATGACCAAATGTGGTCTATCTCACAAATGCTAAATTATTTTAACATTTGAAAATTAATCAATGTAATTCACCATATGAACAGACTACCAAAGAGAAAAACACACATAATGACCTTAACAGGCAGAGAAAAATCTTTCAAAAATAATCCGACAGCCTCCTACAGATTCTTAGCAAACTAGCAAAAGAAGAGAAACTTTTCATCCTGATAACTTTAAATGACTGAACGCTTTCCCGTAAGATCTGCCACAAAGCAAAGGTATTCACTCCTGATAGTAGTTTTAATTAGTGTCGTACATAATTAATTAGTGTCAGTACAATAGCAGAAACAGCTCAGATTGGAAAGGAAGAAGTAAAACTGTCATTATTTGTAGGTCACTCATTTTCTATGAAGAAAGTCCTAGAAAATTACCCCCCAATAAAGCTTCTACGATAAAGAGTTTAGAAATTTTGCAAGACACTATAACAATAGACTGATCAATATCCCTCTATATAACTACTAAACAATCAGAAATTGTAATTCTAACAGTTTGTCTCAAAAATAGTGTAAAATATGAAACAGTTAATGATAAATCTAATAGTTGTGTAATATCTACACAAAGCCCCCTTGCCGGTATCTCAGTGAGTTAAATTTATCCCTATCGTAGAAACTACTATCGCATCTGGGGGCATTTCTTTGGAGAAAAATAGAAGCACATATCCATGTAGGCTTTAACAGGAGTGCTCAAGTAGCTTTATTTGTAGCAGCCCCAAACTAGAGACTGTTCAATGTTCATTAATTGGTTAACTAATTTATTAATGAATAAATAAATGTGTGTCCTTACAATGGGTTTAAATCAAGTCTATGGATATGTAATGAAACTTGGATGGATTTCAACACATTTATTGCAAGTGAAAGACGCCAGACCAAAAATAGCATATATTATATGGTTCCATTTGTATAGAATCATAGGAAATGCAAACTAAACTGAAAGATGTATAGCATGGTTCCCTAGGTATCCATGAGAGGGATAGGATGAAAAGATTCCAAGAAACAGGGGAAACTTTGGGGAATGATGTTGCATGTTCATGGCTGTTTCGATTGTGGGATGGTTTCGTGGGTAAATGCGTACCAAAGCCCATTACGGGATAGAGGTGAAGCCCATTGGCAACATACTTGCCTAGATTACACAAGGCCGTGGGTTTCATCACCAACACTACACATACAAAAAACAATCCTTACACAATTATACACTTGAAATGTACGTAGTTTGTTGTATTATGTCAATTATTTCTCAATACAACTGTTAAAAGCATCCATAATCTCATTCCCAAAAGATAAATACCACTAACCTTGTATTATATGTTTCAGTGCGTATAGGGATCATATAAAGATGATGTTTGACAAACTGTGTGCCAAAGTATCATAAATATCTTTTGTAAGTAAAACATATTGGAACCCATTTTGTTAATAAACAGGCTTTAAATGTTATTCTTTCTTCTAACCTTTGAATCCACAAGTGAAAAAAAGTTTTAAACTAATTATTTATACCAGTTTATGTTTTGATTTTATTTATTTTGGTTAGTGAAGACCAAACAACAACAAAATTATCCAAAAGACTAAAAAAAAAAATTAGTAAATCATGGTGTGCCAACACAAAGGAATATTATTAAGCTGTTTCACCAATTAGGAGAATGTGTGACAATGTGGGAAAATGTTCCTTTTGCAATGTTTATTGTAAAATTGGAGTAAAATGTGTCATTTGTGCTGTTATGAAGGTTGGAAGTGAGGATAATATTTTAAGAAGGGACAAGATGCAAATTGGTATGATATTTAGATACTCAGATGTACACAAACCTGCAAGAATGTCAATGGGGCATAGTATCTCCATTCCCATTTGGATGTTAAGGTCCTTACAAACGTAGTGGTGAATTCTGAGCCCCATAATTTCAAAGGAAGCTTTAATATTTGTAGTAAGCAAGAAGACATGAAGCATGTTCAGAAAGTAACAATCAAAGTTAGCAGAAAAGATTAAAGAATTTAGAAGCAGTGAGCATGCAAAAGCCTGGTAATGTGCATTTTCTGTGCATACAGAAACATTTGTGGGCACATATTATTTATGCTTTATGCACTTATTATACATAAACATACTTAAATGTTTATACATAGTTACATATAAATATATTTAAATAAAATATAAATAATTGATAAAGTAAAACAAGCTACTCTTAAAAATACTTAAATGAACTTTTAAAATACTGACTATATACACAATGAATGATAGAACCATCAAAAATTTTTATATAGCAAAATTTTCATGATATTGTTAGAAATTTTGTTGCCAGTTGGTACTAGTTGCTGCTGGGAACCTTAACTTTTTGGTCTGCTTAACCTATTAGGTCTTATTTCTTTTTTCTTAAATAAAAATATCTTGGTCCTGAAAGGGACATTAGTAATTACCTATTTTAAAACCCTGAGTTAATTATGGGTAAACTGTGACAAGCCATCAGAGTTCACAGGGCTAGTTATTGGGAAGAACTGGAACTTGATTTCCATTGCACTTACCCTCCCCCCTTTAAAGAATCACCACATTCTGTTTTTTGGTGCACGTGTCCCTTAATGCAGATTCTCTTTGGTTGAACTGTTTTTTGGAAATGGAAATTGGATCACTGAAGGTCCTGGCCAAATTATTACATGACTAATCTTAATAATCAGTGGCTCAGTTGTGGCCCTGAATTCCAAGATCCTGCACACTAAGACCCATTGGTTCTCTTTTATCAAATCTCAAGGGTGTTAATTCAATTAAAAAAAAAAAAACCAAAAAACAAAAAACAACTCTGTAGTCCCTGGTACTGTGGCAGGCACTGGTGATGTCAGAGATGAACAAGGTGGGACTGGATCAAATAAACTCACTCTCTTTAAACTTCAATAGCCTCAAATACACAGCAGAGCAACAATTTAGTGATTAATCGGCAAGGGAGGGTGAGCACATTTTCCCGCCTTTCTAAATCAATGAGGGAAGGTTAGGACAACCTGACAATGCTGAACTGACCCAGGCACATCCAGGTTCTACCATTTTCTGTCTTTCTACACTGACCAGTCCTCTAGTGAATAAAATGTTCTATCGTTAGAAATGTTCACATGTTTAATCTGGTCTTAGTCTAACCCTGAAGGCCTAAGAGACGTTCTGTCCCTTTGAGGCGTCTTTGCGTATTTCTGCTCTGCTGCGCTTTGATCTCTTGGATTAATTCTCAGAGCGAGTCTTATTCTCCCATTTCCAAATTCTTGGGGGCATCATTTTATAGCCTCTTGCATTCCCAATCCTCAGAAGTTTTAGCTCCTTTTCTATTTCTAAGGCTTATTAAGAGAAGGCCTTAGCACTAATCTCTCTAAGAAAAGGCCTGTGATTTACACGATTTAACACATTTTTTCCAATATCACTCTCTGTATCCAGCTACATAACAATATGGTCTTTCAATACTCTTAATCCTGTTAAGAGCTATTAGTGATTATTAGTACAGTAGATATTGCTCCTGTAGTAGCTATTTTTAGTCTGTAGAAATAGGTAGGATTTAGGGAGTGGTTTTACAGTAATGAAATGAGAAATGAATGCTCTTGAATCTTTTATGATTACCATCATAGCTTTATTGAGGCTCAGAATTTAAATGTGCTTTGGGCAAAAGAGGTAATTAAGTAGTAGAGGGAGAAAATGAAATTGCTTTTTGTTCTGGATAACCAAAACGATGCTTTCAAATTTATTTTAAAGGAATTTGTCTTAAAACAGAATTTCAGGTCCAAAAGATTCTCAAAAGTGTCACCTGGTTTAGTTTCTAACTATTCTAATGCCAAAATATCTATCTTTAACAGTCGGGTTGTAGAGATGGAGAATTCTTTATGTAATGTTTCCAAGTTGCACTTCCTATGTGGTGCTTGAGTCTAATCTAAGTCTTCCTTGGTTTGGGTATACATTTTCTATTTTCTGTTTTCTTTGCAGGTGAACAGCCAATTTTCAATCCCTGTTAGAGTTTTGCATGCACTGAAAACATTTGGAGAGTCATTTTCTAGCCTTTTTTTTTTTTTTTTTTTGATTAGTAAACAAACCTACCTCCCCTTCCAGGTAGGTTATTCTTTCCATCTCCTAATATTTTTAGTTATTCTGGGTTCCCTTAAATTTCAAATTCAAGTAATGAGAACGGTTTATCTAAAAGGAGATGGTTACAGTAAGGGAGCAGAAGGCTGACTTTCTGAAAACTAGATGTCCAATGCTTGTATCCCTATACCACCCACATCCTAGAATCACTACTGGCTGCTTGGGATTCTTTCTGCTCCAGCCCTCTTTCTTCTGCCTCTAGGCTTCTCTAGTCTTGTTTCCTTCTTTGTACCTTAGTCAGAGAATTATATCAGTAAAACTACAAGAGACTTGAGCGCTCATGCAACCTTTGGAGATGGAGGCTCAGGGAAAATAAATTTTCCTTAGCCCCACAACTGCCATAGTGGTGAGAGGGAGATTTGAACTCATCTCCCCTAACTGGCAAGCTGGTTTTGGCTTTCATTGTAAAATATGTTATATACTGTTTTTTGTTGGTATTCTATTTTTACAGATTCTTTTCTGAAGCAAATCATTGAAATGAATGTGCTCTGTAGAGATAAAAGATAGTCTCAGAACTACCCTATTTATTTCAACCGAAAGCCCAAATGAACAGTCACTTAAATATGTAATTTAACTTGGAGATAATATGATTCGATATTGACTCCACTATTAACCTTGAATAACTAGTTAATATCTAACATCATAAAAGCAATTTAGGGTGTTCTCAGTGTTTACTTACGTAGCAAATAAGCCTTAAGCCTTTGGTAACATTTGGTTTTGAGAATGCTAATAGAGTGCAGAAGAAAAGAGGCCTATTAGAAAATCTACTATCATAGCGATGGGGATATTGGGTGATCTTTCCAACACTGAAGGTTGAAATGAAGTTTGTCTTTACTGTTCAATTCCAGGATCATTATAAAAACCTTTCACCTGAGAAATTCCTGATTACCAAAGTAGGTCTATGAACTCTGAGAACTGCTGTGTGGGGAATAATGCTGCATAGTGATTAGACGGTTATCCTGAACGAGTGCCTCTCAGCTTTAGCTGCACACTGACAAGCACACGAGACTATTAGAAATTCTCCTACTCAGCTCGCACTCCAGGTAACTAAACCAGAATCTCCAAGGGTGGGATCCAGGCGTCAGTATTGTGTAAGGTTTCCACGCACTCAGAGTTGAGAATCACTGTTAGATTGTGTTTACAGGTGCTGATTACACTTCAGGCAGTTTTAAATCTTTCCTTTACAATTTACTTTATTCCTTTTTTTTTTTTTGCTTAAGTAACACTGTCTTTATTGATTATGCATTATTCCTGAAATATAATTAGTGGTAGTTGAATTAATATTGTAAAATATTTTGTATACATTATCCTTCACACATTAATTTAACAATGCTTTATTGTGTCTGCTATGAGCCAAAAAATGTTCCCATTGCCAGCCACTACACTGACAAATAAAATACACAGAGTGCCCAAAAGGAAGTGATGCAAATATTTTGGAAATAGTGGGAGTTGTTGGAAAATAATTCTACAGAGAAATGCCTCTTAGAGAAATCTGCAGTTAATAAAACAAGAGAAAGAGCAGAAATCATTATTGGGTTGATTTAGTCATAAGTCTGTACAAGACATTGTTTCTTGTTCAGGAAATTCACATTCTGGTAGAAAAGATGAATATGTACAATGATAATTAAATATGGTGAGACACATGTTAACAAGGGATGTACCGAGTGCTATGGGAGAGCAGAATCTGACACAGATTCGTGGGTGAGCTTGGAAATATGGGTCTGTACACAAGACTGAGGGGTCTTCCACATTCGGCTCAGATTCTATGATGCCTGTTTTATTGGTGCTGTTAAGTTTGGTCCTGGGGTGAGGAGGTATTCAAATTTCCTTTCATTATCTGTTCTTTACAATATTTTTTACACATACAGATATGCACATACCTATGTATATAACAGGTAAAGAAATTGTAGTAAATTTTTAGGTCCATGCTGAAGAGAAAAAGATATGCATAAGAAAAGTTCATTTTTTTTTTTGCATTTGATGATTCTGGATATTGTTTATCTATGTAATCTTCCCACTTCAGCAAGAGTTTTTTGTCTAAACTCAGTTATCTGTCCTCTGTCTCTGTGTCTGTGTCTGTGTGTCTCTCTTTCTTTTGCACTATGATAAATATTTCTGTCTAAAAATGTCAAGAGAATCTAAGTCTCAATTTTATAATCTTATTGGTGACTTAGTCATGGATTGTACCATAGATTATTCCAAAAAGAATCCCAACTATCAGTCTAATAGGCTCTTTATGGTGTGTTTGAGTGTCCTAACTAAGTGGCTGTTTCTGCTGCCATTCAGGACCATGGCACAGTGCAGAGGATGAGAGGGTACTTGGAGTGCCTGTCCAGTTTAACCTCCAAGATGGCCCAGAGGGGCTGCCTTAACCAAGATCCCTCTGTGTGAGAGCCTTAGGAAAAAAAAGCCCCGATCTGAAGGTTCTGTGCTTTTCATTGATAGGATCGGGAAGCAAGGATAAAGGACAAAGAAGGAAACCTGTGCAGGGATTCATGTAGGGGGTAAGGGAAGAACAGGTGGTCTGCTATATGACTGACCTTAGGGCCTGTCTGAGTAATTAGAGTATGGGGAAGACAAGGGCCAGAGCATGCATTCCTTAAGGCAATGTGTGTTGATCCTACTTGGACTTTGGCCCTGTTGGATATATTTTAATCTTTAACCATGCATTCAGGGAGGTTTTGGGCTTGTGACTCCAAAAGTCCTTTATCTCTGCATATCTGACTCATGTATATCTCTGGCCAACGCCCCCACAACTTTCCTCATAGTAAAGAGAGTAGGCTAGATATCAGTAGGATTCTGCTTTTTGGTGTCCAAATAATTAGAGCAATGAGGAAGTTAACAAAAATGCACCAAAGTTATTGAGTAAACAATCCCCTTATGATCTTTTTATATAGCTATGCAATGTATTCTTCTATAGGAAAATTGTATCATCTCTTTCTAGCCTTCATAAATGCATCCCATTTTTTTAGAGTTTTTTTGTTTTGTTTCTTTTTTATTACTACTTGTTTGCAGTACGTAATGATTACATTTGTTGTGGGAGAGTTTGTATATGTACATAAAACATCTTAATTATTTTTATTATAAAAATTAAAATGTATCCACATTTACATAAATTTATAGACCATAATACATGATGCCATTTGCATGTAACAACAAACAATGTAAACAAACACACATATGCAGTATTAAGTCACAACTGCATGAAGTTAATGGTAGTACATGCTGTACATGTATGTCACTGTAGTACCCTTAGTCACCTCCTAGTGCTATTGAAGTGAGCTGGTGGTTTTTCTTTTTTAAATTTGGGTTACTATGTTCCTGTATTTGACATACACCTCTAGGCATAATTTTTTACTCTCTGTTTTTGTGCAAGAAACTGTGTCTAACAACCCTAAATCTATTTCCCTTTCTTAACAGAACCCCGATTTTGTTTATGGTGTCAATGCATGTAGCTAACAATCTACACCAGTTTCTCAGTCTTCCTTATACTGAAGGACGCTCACTCATACTCTCTCAGTGAATAAACAGAACTTTCTAGGTGACATTGTTGGGACAGCTCTTATTTGCCTGATAAAATGGGACGGATTAACTGGCATGTGGCCTTTGCCCTTCATCTTTCATCACTCTTTCCTGGAGTGAAGGACTGATGGTCAGGGAGGGAGGACACGCTCTAAGGAGAATGGACGAGGAGTTGAGTGAGGCCTTATTGCATAATGACTTCCTTGATCTACCAGGTGAATGCCGGGCTGGTCAGCTCTGGACTCTGTCTGTGTAAACAATACGTCCTCACTGAGTTAAGTCATATGATTGAGTTTCTGTAGTTTCTGTTACCTTTAATGGAAAACATTTTGAACTGATGCCTACTTTCCCCTTTTCTTTGGATCAAGCTTTTTTTGGACCAACCATTTAATACTCCAGAAAAAGAGCCTTCAGAGTCTGACATATCTGGCTTCTCCAATTCTGTCTCCTATTAGCTATTACCTTGAGCAAGTTCTTTTACAGATTTGTTTTCCATATATATAAAATAGAGCTCTTTATATCTTATTCTTGAACTTATTACAGCATCAAAAGGGATAGAACAAAACATTTTAAAGTAATGTATTCCATAAATGATCTTTCTAATATCATCATTATCATCAACATCATTATCGACATCAGCCACAAATATTTGTTAATTCCGTACTGCGTAAGGCTCCTTGCTTGGATAAGTTCCCAGAATTCTACTTCACAGCACAATGTGGAGCACAAACACTAAACTCTGAACAAATGAGCCTTTACTTTCTTAAAAACAAAAGCCATATAAAGGAAGCTTAGATCTTAAAAAGTTCTTTTCATTGAAAAGAACTTGATTGATTTATATTCTGCTTGATTTATATTCTGCTGTTAATCTTTATTTCCTTGAAATTCATGACTGAAAAATTTCCATGGGGAGAGAAATGGAAGAATATAGCCTGCAACAAAGCATCAAATAACAGACCTTTGTAAAATGAAATAAAATAATTCCTTTTGGAATGAGGTAAAATGCTTTTCACCTCAGGTGGCAGGAAGCTAGAAGAAGCAGGGACTTGAATTCCAGTTCAACTGGATTCCACACGGTTCCATCTCTTACTAGCTTCCCTGCGACCTCAGTCAGGTGGTAGGTCAGGGAGTCTCAGTTTCTATACAGCGGGGCAATATGTTAAATTCAAAAGAATCGCACAGTAAGTAACTAATGCATTTTGTTGGCACATAACATATATTTACTTTTTAAGAAAATCTATTATTGTTTTAAATAAATACAGAAGGGAAGACAAATACTTAGTCTAGTATACGCTCTGGGCCTTTCTGAAGCAAACATGCTGCTGGCTATAAAACCTCACACTGCAGTGGGTGGTGGAGTGGTAGATCCAACTCACATTATTACACTGTGTGAATCTAACAGTCCAGATAACCTGAGCTTGCTAGTGAAGCCACAGTCAGCTGCTGGTCGATATTCTAAAACATCTCAAATCTAAATTCTTTGCCATTAAAAATTTTCAATCCTTGGAAAACCCATGGAATGTTCTTCTCTCCCAGATTAGCAAGAAATGAAAACATGGCCTTTAGTAATCTTGAACATAATTTACTTTTGAATTCCATAGGTAGATATCTATTTTCCATTTTAAAAAAAAAGGAAAGTAGAAAAGAAAGCAATCAGGCAGGCAAAAAGGAAGGAAGGAAAGAGAGAGTAAGGAGGGAGGCAGATATTTCTATTAGAATGATATTTGAGAGGAAAAGTGTATACTCTAGCAGAGCTGCTGTAAAACATCCTACCACCTGCTGGATGACTGAGAAGGTCCTCCCCCCCCCCCCGAAAGATCATTCTGTTTAGCACCCACCCTTGCTGGTTTCCTGAGGGCCATCACCTGTCTACTGGTAGAAGTAGAGGGAGAAAAAACAACAGATTACCGAGTTGATTTGGTTTAGTCCACTGCTAGAAATGACAACCAAATGGAATGTCTTTTCACAGTTTTTACCAATTATATGTAAGCAAGGACTTTATAAAATAGCCACAGAGTTCAAACTGTTTTAATGCCAAATTATGACATGCCACCAAAATGGGAGAATCATTAATAGATATGCTGACACATTACTTTTGTACAAAATTTGTGTCTATGAAGAATGCTACTGATAATTCCCTGTTCCGATGGGAAAACCATCTGTCAGTGTGATATGACGGAATGCAGTTTTGTTAGGCGCAGCACTTTTAATCATCTGAGTAGGGCCAGGAAAAATATGTTGCAGATTATATATGCAGAGTAACTATTTGTTAATGAATCAGAGTTCAAGATACTGCAGAGTCCTCAAAGAAACTGGGGTGCGAGTGAAAATTTATTTTGAAGATTCAGTAAAAACAATCAAACTATTCTGTATCTGATCATTTTCCTTAGGCATCTTTATTCTCCTAAATTGCAATAAAGTATTGCAGTTCTGCAGAGTGCTTAATTTTGAAATGGTTACTTTGTTTATCACTTACAGAAGTTTGTTCAGTCTCTGGTCAAATAGGTCATCCCTGACAACATCATCCCTGTACTCTGCCCTTGTATCTATAATGGAAATGTGAACGATGGGGGGCGAGATTTAAAGGGCTTCATAGAAGAGCTGACATTGAAACAAGTCTTACAGAAGAATTGGACTTTGCTAACCAGAGAATGCAGAAAGGGAAAATCCAGGCAAATGTAGTGAGTTGTGCAGAGCTGTGGAGCTGTGTGCTAGGGAAGGGAATATTCAGAGAGGGAGGAGAAGTCTCCTGTCCCTGGAATAGAGAGGAGAGATAGGAAGATGGGAAGACAAAGGAAAATGGGGAAGAAAGACAATACTAAAACAGTAAGTTGCAAACCAGTTATTTTATCACAATTAATCACAACTATACCAATGACAAACACCACCATTTATTTAGCACTTACTCTCCTTGATATAAAGCACCATGATAAGCACCATATATAATTTAAATTCTCAAAACCTCTGTGAAGATTACCATTTCCATTTTATGAATGAGGAAACTGAGACAAAGATGAGTTTCGGAGATGACTCAGCTGGTAAATGATGAAGTCATAATTCAACCCAGCACTGTAGGATTCCTAAGGCTGTTTCCTTAACTGCTTAGCAGATCGCTTCCCAGTGTGTTATGAGGTCCTTCTGGCCTTTGCCAAGGTATTTTCACATTTTCCTGTGGGGACTGAGAAGGCAGTTGAAGGTTTCAGGCAGAGGAGTGCGGCAGTAAAGATGACCACATGGCAGGCAAGGAGGTTGAGGGAGGACTGTTTCACGATCTAGGAAGAACTAAGAGAGGAGAAGAACCTGGAGGAAGGCTGGGAATGAGAATAGATAGTGATGTGGATGAAGACCCATGAAGGGCAGAGGAAAGATAATTGTGCTTGGGGGTAAATGAGGTGGAGAGCAGAGCAGATGGGAAAAATGGTTGGGCTTCTAGGTTGGGAAACTGAATGGATTGTAGGGCCATCTGCCAAAAAAGGAATGCTGTAAAAAGAAGCAAAATAATGAAATAGTAAAATTCATTTTGGATACATAGAGTTGGAAATTCCTCTGAGGCCCCAGGCAAGGTTAACATTTGAGTACTTTTCCTTAAGGTCAGTATGTTTTGGGTTATATTGCTCAGAATCAGGAAAATGTTGTCAGACTTATTTTACAAAGTCTAAACTTGATATCTAAAGTGGGAGGAGTGAAAATTATGATTGTGCGTTGCCGAATTAGACTAAGGGGAGAAAATCTTTGAGAGTTTTTTTAAAAGACTAATGACATAGAACATGAAAAGGAGTAGGTGTCTTTTCTGTCTGCTGCCCAGGGCTGGCACAAGAGACAGCAGTGTTGGTACCAGGCTCAAAATTCCACACAGAGCTCTTGGGGAATGGCTGAGGAGTTTTTAAAATTGTGGCTGCTTATGCCTGGACTTACTGATTTAGAGTTTTGGACATCAAAATCAGGAATATATATCTTTAAGATCTATATGAGTAGTAAAATAATGAGCATTTATAATAATTATTATTTATTACACTTGCATTAGTCTTTCTCCAAATTCTGGAAGATAGATTAACATAATTAGTAGTCCCTATATCCCTGGAAGATTCTCTCCAAAGATTTACCTGCTGGTGAGCTAGTTGGCTTCATCTCACCAGCATCTGTTACTCTTTCTTCCAAAGAAGATGTGGTGAAATGACCTTATATATGTTGTTTATATGTTTTTCCTCTTAAGACTGTGTAACTGCTTAGTTGTGATACAGTTCTGGCGGAAAGCAGTCACACGGTAACAATAATGACTCACTGCAGATTTCTAAGTGCTACTGCCCTATTTGTGTTTTCATAAACACTCAACAAAAACATTCACTCAGTGCCTGCTACATAGTACATGGTATGAGAAGTACATAAATAAAGTAGTACATGGTCTTCCTGCCCTGGAGCAACTGATACGAAAAATACCCCCAATTTCATTTTATTTCTTTTCAGCTTTTATTCTTTCTCATAATTTTGTATTCCAAAGGGATCTTTTTTTCTGGTATCTCCCATGTGATAGTCTCATCAAGTGCCATAAGTCCCAGATGAGTCCCTATATATATTTGCCATCATCAACATCATTGGATTATGGCTCCTTCCTGGCTCCTGCCCTTAGTCTTAAATTTGAAGATATCTATAAAGGAGATTTAGAAATTATGGCAATAAGTAATACCACATTTTCCCCCAAATAAGACTGGGTCTTACATTAATTTTTGCTCCAAAAGACATAATAGGGCTTACTTTCAGGGGATGTCTTATTTTTTCATGTACAGCAATCTACATTTATTCAAATATAGTGATATCATCATCTGGACTATTGTTGTAACTCTCCATACCCCAAATTCCAGCCTGAATTTCTTGCAACTCCATTTCCTATAGAACCACTGACCCCAACGTCTCACAACCAGCAACCGAGCTCTCCTTCAATGAGCACTTCTTGCCTAGGTAGCCTGCTCGTAGTGCACCGGCAGTGCAGCTGGCAGTGATTTTATCCCATGAGTTCTTCATCTAAGTCACTGCCTCTTGCAGGCTGGGCTTCATGGTGTTTCCACTAAATCAAATGTTAATGGAAGACTTATAAAATAGGAGTGGCAAGAAAAATGATGACAGTTAAGAAAAATGGTCCACGTAAAAGCGAGGAAAAATTGAAGGCACTAAAATTCAGAAAACATTTTTTTATTTCATGTGAGTGCATTAAGTATGTCTGTTACACACAGGCTATGTTGAACATGAAGATTTGTATCAGACGCAGCCACGTTCCTTCGTTATCGAGGGCACACCTTATTGGTGTGTTGCATCTACTCCGATTGGTCGTTCAGTGGTAGGTCTCACGTCAATCTGTTCACTTTGGCATTTACCTCTCATCCACCGGTGCCTACTTGGGTATTTACAAATACCTAATTATGATTTATTTTGTCATTTATTTTAAGTATTAATGTCAATACTATTACTTATGTGTATTTCATCATATACTAATATTATTATTGTATAATTCAGTACATCCTAGGACATACTAAATGCATCTGTCTGGCTGGCAATCTTAACTGGGGCTTATTTTTGGAATAGGGCTGATATTACAAGCATCCTTAAAAGTCACACTAGGTCTTATTTTCTGGTTAGGTCTTCCTTTCAAGGAAATACAGTAGTACCACAGTGGAAAAGCTGCATCAAATGAATGTATAAAAGACAAATACTGATGCCAATTAAAGCCTCGATCAGGCAGTTACCTAAATGACTGTCGGCATCTGCAAAGCAACAGAATTCTGTGAGACAAAGTCAGGAAATCAAGATGTAGTGAGGTATAGAGGATCAGAAGGAGACAGGCTCCAACATCACAGAAGGTACCCAAGGACTGGGAAGAATGAGAAGGCCTTGATGCTGTCTCCTTATAGTGGAATGTAAATATTTCATTTGGGTAAATTATAGAAGTTGAAAATTTTACCGAGAAGAAATGAAACATGTTTGAGGACATAGATATGTTTAAACTGATTTAAACGTGATGAAATGTAGGTTTGCTGTGGTCTCTAACAAGAATAGCCTCTAAGAGCCCCAGGTGCTCAGAGATAACACTTTGGGAAGGTGATTGAATGACAGGGCTGTAGCTGATTTTTTGGTTAAAGATGCATCAGTCACTGGGGGGTGACCTGCAAGGGTGCATCTCCTTCTCCAGCTCCTCCCTTCTCTCTGTGCATCCTGGCCACCGTGATGACATGGTCAATTTTCCTCTACCCAACCCTTCCACTGTGCAGTTTCTGTGTTTAGGGCTGCTGAACATGGACTGAACCCTCTGGACTGTGAGCCAAAATAAACCTTCCAACTTGACGTTGCAGGTGTCAGGTATTTTGTTCCAGCAATGAGACAAATGACTAAGACAATACATGTATCAAAGCATCACTTTAGCTCATTAATATGTACAATGTTTTTATGAAGCAGATAAAAATAAATTTATTTAAATAAATAGGGCAGAAAAGATTGATGAGGAAAGCTGCGAATGCCAAATTAGAGACGATCTTAATTTTTTTTTTTTTTTTAAAACTGAACATTTCAAATAAGGGTCACAAAATGCCAAAAGGCCTGAGTTGTCTAAGTAATCTGTCCTTAATTAGCCCTCTGAAGGGACATCTTATTTTGAAAATGTCATGATGATGAGTAATTAGACTGCTTTCTGTATGGAAATGGTATTAGAATAAAGAGGAGGAACTTAAAATATACATTTCATCTTCATATAAGGATAATAGTGTCAATGTGATAGCTACATTTATTCAAAAGTGTTTACAACAGCCAGGCACGTGGTACATGTCTGAAATTCCATCCCTTTGGGAGACTGAGACGGGAGAATTGAAAGTTCAAGCCCAGCCAGGGCAACTTTGTGACTTAGGAGGACCCTGTCTCAAAATAAAAAATAAAAGAAAGGGCTGAGTGCCTTGCTCAGTGCAAGACTCTGGGTTCAATCCCTCGTGATGGACCAACGAGACCTACTAGGCCATATGTAATGATGTTGAGGATGCAACCAATAATACAACAGACAGAAGTGTTTGTTATCATGGTCTACATTTTTGTGGGGGTAGGCAGACAAAAAAACATGATAAATATCTTTTAGGGTGCTTTGAAGGGGAATAGTGGGACGACATAAAGGAAAGCACAATAAGAAGGACAAGTATTAGGAGCATGCCATGATTGTAACTCAAGAAAATTGTCACTGGGGAAAGTGAGAAAAGCCAGACATTCTGAATCCCAAGAATTCCTTGAAGATCTTTCCTGATAGAAGGAACAACGAAGGCAGAGGATGTGAGGCAGGAGTCCCTAGTGTGGCTGAAGATATATAAGGGGTTCAGCATGGCTGGTGAGCATGGGGGATAGCACGAGAGACCTAGCAGGAGAGACTGGAAAGTGGAGAAGAGAGAGGAGCTAGTGAAAGGCCAGGTCACTAATGTATGCGTTTCCAAGGACCTGTGAGTGAAATAAAGAGATGTTAGGGAGTTCAAGAGGAAGAACCGTGCAATCTGACTTCTTTTTTTAAAAACACACTAGCTCTGATTATAGACTGAGGTAGGCAAAAGTGGCAGCAGGAAGTCCAGGTGAGAGTCACTGAATGCTCACTACGCAGCTGTTACCATAAGACAAATACAGGAAGGCATGAATTCAGTAAACATTCACTTGAGTCCGGAGAGGTACGGCAGTGAGCAGGCCAGCACGGGCAGTGTCCTTACGCACAGCCCAGTGGAGGAGGTGGATATTTAGAAATCTCTTAAATCAAAAATATGTAATGATAAATTATGGCTAAATCTCTCGAGGAAAATACAAGGTGGTACAAAAAAATGCATAAAACAGTTCAGATAAAGCAGTTGCGAGAAGAAAGGGCTTGCAACAAAAGTGAAAATTAAGCTGAAACCTGGTAGAGACACGGGACTTGTTTAGGGATAGGAGCAGCAAGACCACTTTGGGCAAACGCATTGAAACAGTGAAGAGATCAGACTTTTCGGGGACTGAGGGAGGGCCGGGGACGCCGGGGACACGCAGAGGAGGGGTGGTGAGAGGTGCGCATGGCAGGAAGAGCAGGCGGAGGCTACATGGTGCAAGGTCTGACGGCCACAGCGTGAGGTTTGGATTTTCCACTAAATACCGTGAGATCTCAAGATGCATGTTGAGACCATACGCTTAAGTGAAATAAATTGGACACACATGTTTAAATACCACATTGTTTCTCTAGTGTGAGAAACTGAAAGTGTAAATAAAGACTAAAATGTATTATATTGGGAAAGGGAAGAAAGTGTCCAAATGGGACAGGGAACAAGGGAGGGAGAAAGGAACAGAGGGACAAGAGAAATAAGAAATGGAAGGAAAAAATGGAAACAAAGCTTTTGTAAATAAGGAGGGAGGAGGGGGTGAGGGGAGGGGAGGGGAATGGGAAAAAAAGAAACGACAAGATACATCATGTACAGGTACAAATCCCCTATGATGAATGTATCACTATGTACATCTAAAGTATACCATTAAAATAAAATTTTTAAAAATACCGTAAGAAGCTATTGGGTATGCTTTAATTTTTTATTATTTTTTACCAAGAACATGTATTGGTACATTGCATACATAATGATCATAATCAACATGGTTATTTTGTACCTGTACATGATACATCTTGGTTTTCCCCCTCTTCCCCCCTTCCCCTCCCCTCCCTTCCATTCACCCACCCCTCCCTATTTGCAATAAGTGTAACTACACTTTACCATTTTTCCCCCCTTT
>PVJO010015632.1:0-44452 GCA_004026905.1 Hystrix cristata
CAGGATCTCATGTAGTTCAGGTTGAGGTTGAACTCACTGTGTAGCCTAGGCTGGCCTTGAACTCATGGGGATCCTCCTACCTCAGCCTCTCCAGTGCTGGGATTACAGGCATGCGCCGCCATCTTGTCTGGCTCGAGTGCTTGTTTTACAGGTGTGCTGCACCATGCCCAGCTAACTCTGCATTTTAAGGCAGGATTTGCCTAACCTGACATTGGCAATAGAAAAAAGCGCTTGCTGGGTTTTTGTTTTTTCCTGCATTTTTAAGTTTAGGTTTGTTTTATTTAAGTTTTATGTTAATTCCATGCTGTTTCAGTGAGAACAATACAGATTCTGAACCTGAGGCTCCAATCAGATAACCAATAGTGTAAATTAGTTTCAAGATACATACACTGAACAAAAGAGGGGAAGCAGGAGGAGAAGGAAGGAGAGAAAACAAAGAACTGCATACACATGCAGGCTTTTCCATACCATCTTGATGTTAACCTGCTCAGAGGTGGAGTAAAATTGCCAGGCTTTTACAATAATTTAATAACTTTTCTTGCTGTCATAACATGTCAGGATCAAATTTCAAAATAACCCTGCTAACTTCTCATTCCTCTTTTCTTTTTATGCCCATAGATAACCATTCATTCAAACAGACATTTATTATTTACCATGTGCTGGGCATTGTTACAGGTGCTAGCATTGTTACAAAGGAGCCAGTTAGCAAAAGACTTTTTATTTACTAATGAAAAGTATGTTTGCCACACTTCTGATTTGTATCCCACCAAAAAAATTTCCATTGGTTTTGTTGTTGTTGTTTTGAGACAGGGTCTGTAATGGTTTATCTATATGTCCCCCAAAGTCTCATGTGCTCATAAGTGGGGCTTTGGGGAGGTGATTGAATCATGAGGGTATGATACTCATCAGTGGGTCAGTCCACTGAGGAGTTCATAGCTAGATGTGATGTTAGGAGGTGAAGCTTGGTTGGAAGAGGTGGGTCATTCTGCTTCCTCTCTGGCATGCTCCTCAGCCATGCTGCCCTGCTGGGAGCCAGTCTGCTATAGACTGAAACATCTACAAACTGTAAGCCAAAATAAACCTTTTATCCATTGTGGGACATGCCTGTAATCCCAGCACTTGGGAGGCTGAGACAGGAGGATTGCCTTAAATTCGAGGACAGTCTGAATTATATAGTAAGACCAGTCTCAAAAAAACCAAACAAACAAAAAACACCTTTTCTCTTTTAATTTGTGGGTGTTGGATATTATGTACCTGTGAGAAGAAAGTAGTAAAATAGGGTTTCACTATTCCAGGCTGGCCTCAAACTCACTATGAGCCCAGGCTGGCCTTGAACTTGTGATCCTTCTGCTTCAATCTTTGGAGTGCTGGGATTACAAGTGTGTACCACCACACCTAACTTTGTGTGTGTGTGTTACTTAGCTCCTTTAAAAAAATTTTTTTTTACTTATTTATTTTTGGTACTGAGGATCGAACTCAGGGCCTCATGCTTGTCAGGCAAGTGCTCTATCCACTGAGCTAAATCCCCAGCCCCTTATCTTTTGAGACAGGGTCTTGATAACTCACTAAATTGCCTAGGCTGGTTTTGAACCTACCATCCTCCTGTCTCAGCCTCCCAAAGGTGCTGGGATTACAGGTGCATGCTACTACACCAGGTGACTTCTTAAAAAAATCAAGATATAGGGGTTGGGAGATTTAGTTCAAGTGGTAGGGTGCTTGCCTAACAAGCACGAGGCCCTAATGTTTGATCCCCAGAACCCCCCCCAAAATTGAGATATAATTAACATACCATAAAATCACTTTAAGGCTACAGTTCAGTGGTTGTTAGTGTATTTAGATATTTAGAATATATATTAGTGAATATATCATTACCACACAGAATCTAGTTTTAGACCATTTTCATCATTCGAAAAAGAAATTCCTATTAGCAAGCACTTTGAATTTTCCTCTCCTCCCAGCTCCTGGCAACTGATAGTTTACTCTGCATCTCTGAATTTCCCTTCTTTGGATATTTCATATAAAAGGAATCATGCAAGCTGGGTGCAGTGGTGCATGCTCTGTAATCCAGGCTACTCAGGAGGCCGAGGCAGAAGGGTCAAAAGTTTGAGTCCTGCCTGGACAAATTAGCAAGACTGTGTCTCAAAAAGGGTGTTGGGGGGAGCAGGGGATGCAGCTCAGTAGAGTGCCCCTGAGTTCAGTCCTCATATCATACAGCATGTGGCCTTTTGTGCTTGGCCTCTGACTTAGTGTAATGTCTTCAGGTTCACCCGTGTAGCATGTGTCACGTGTAGCATGTTCCTCTTTATGGCTAATACTTCATTTTATTTTATTTCATTTTATTTATTTATTTATTTATTTTTTTTTTGGTGCCAGGGATCAAACTAAGGGCCTTGTGGTTGCTAGGCAAGCACTCTAACCACTGAACCAAATCCCCAGCTAATACTTCATTTTATAGCTATCCATTTTGTTTATTCTTCATCAGTTGGATATTCAGATTGTCTCTGTTTTTTGACTATTAAACACCTGGGCCTTCTCTTGAATATATACCCAGAAGCGTAAATTTTGCTTCCTCCCCACTCAAATGCCTATCTTGAACTCTAACCACAGAATGATGTATTAGGAGGTGTAAAGTTTCTGGGGAAGTGATTGGGTTGTGAGGATAGAGCCCTCATGGGCTGGATTTGTGCCCTTTGAAAAAGGCGGCAGAGAGCAGCCTTGCCCTGTATGTCATGGGAGGACATGAAAGGAAGACGTCTTTTGTGAATCAGGAGCTGGGCCTCTGCAGACAGTCTGCCAGCGCCTCGATCTTGGACTTCCCAGTCTCCATGACTATGAGAAATAAATTTATGTTGCTCATAATACACCCACCCAATCTAAGGCACTTTGTTCAGAAGCCTAAAGCAATGAACTAAGACACGGTGACTCTGTTTAACCTTTTGAGGAGCTGCCAGACTTTTCCAAAGCAGCACTATCAGTTTACATTTCCACCGGTGACATTCGAGGCTTCCATTCTCTTCACATTCTGCCAAATTTACCGTCAATCTTGGTTGCAGCCGTTGCGGTGGGTGTGAACTGGCGGCTCATTGTGGTTGTTTTGTTTTTTGAAAGGGCCCAGGCTGTAGTCCATGATGGCCTGGAACTTCTACTCCTCCTGCCTGAGCCTCTCCCAGTGCTAGGATTATAGGCATGTGCCACCATGCTCAGCCCTCTTTTTATGGCAGTACCACTCTGTCTTCCTTATTATAGCTGTGTAATAAATTTTCTAATTTTGGAGCCAGGTGAGGTGGCACATACCTCTAATCTCAGCACTTGGGAGACTGAGGCAGGAGGATCACTGTGAGTACAAGACCAGCCGAAACTACAGAGCAAGACCCTGTCTCAAAAAACAAACAGAAAGAATAAATAAATAAATAAATTTTAGAAGTATGACTCTTCCAGCTATGTTTTTTCTCAGGATTTGTTTGGGTCTTCTAGGTCTTCGACATTTTCATATGAATTATAGAATCAGCTTGTCAATTTCTGCAAAAAAGACAGCTGGGATTTTAATAGAGATTATGCTGAATCCGTAGATCAATTGAGGGAGTAATGCCATCTTGTTTCTTTTGTGTTTATTTTTCTTGGGGAGAGAGATTGCCATCTTAACATGCGTCTTCAGTCCATGAACACAGGATATCTTTTCATTCATTTAGTTCTTGGATTTCTTTCAACAGTGTTTCATAATTTTTAGGGCACAGATCTTATACTTTTTTGGTTAAATTTACCTCTAAGTATTTTCGTTTTTTGCTATTATAAGTGGAAATCTTAATTTCATTTTCAGATTGTCTATTGCTATTGTATACAATGCAATTACTGTTTTTTGAGGTACTGGGGGTTGAACCCAGTGCCTCACACATGCTAGTCAGGCACTCTACCACAAAGCTACACTCCTAGCCCTTTTTCTGAGATCGAGTCACACTAAATTGTTCAGGTTGGCCTTGAACTTGTGATCCTCCTACCTCAGCCTCCCAAGAGACTGCTATTATAGGTGTGTGCCATCACAATTAATTTTTTATTTTTATTTTTCCTTGCAGGGGATCAAACTCAGGGCCTTGCACTTGCGAGGCTAGCGCTCTACCACTTGAGCTAAATCCCCAACCCAACACAATTAATTTTTTAATTTTTAAATTTTGGTGGCCACATGCCTTTATCCCAGCACTTGAGGGGCTGAGGCAGGAGGATCGCTGTGACTTAAGAGGCCAGCCTGGACTACACAGTGAGACCTTGTATCAAAAAAAATTGATTTTTTATATTCTCAGCTACTTGCAGGGCAGAGGTAGAAGACTGGCAAGCTTGAGACTAGCTGGGGCAATTTAGCAAGACCTCATTTGAGTGTAAAGGACTGGGAATGTAACTCATTGGTACAATGCCCCAGGTTTGATCCCAAGTACTGCAAAAACAAAACAAACATCATCAAAACTGATCTTGTATCCTGGAAGTTTAGTAACTTTGCTGAACGTATTTTCAGTAGGCTTCTGTTTGTATATTCTTTAGGATTCTTGTAAGATCATGTCATCAGGAAATAGAGTTTTGTTTCTTCCTTTCTATTCTGGATGCCTTTTATTTGATTTCCTGGGCTAGAACTTCTAATACGATGTTGAACAGAAGCGACTAGAGCAGATTTTTCTTATTTCTGATCTCAGGGGAGAAGCTTTCAGTCTTTACTGATTATGCCGCTAGATATGGCTTTTCACAGATGTTCTTTCCTGGGTGTTAGACACTTGCTGGGCTGGGGACGTAACTCAGTGGTAGAACACTCGTCTAGTATGCATGAAGCCCTCAGTTTGATCCCCACTACTGCTGAAAGCAAACAAACATTTGCTATTCTCTATGCACACCATACTCTGTCTGCCTTGGGCTTTGCATCGTTTGTCCTTCTCCCCAAGACTTGAAGATTCAATCCAAATATCAGAGGAACTTTCCTTGACTGCTGCCAATAGAGCACAACCTTCTATTGTGCTCTCAATGTTTGTGTCCCCCAGAATTCATCTGTCAAAACGTAATCCTCACTTGTTGGTATTAGGAACTGGGGGGCTGTGGGAAGAGTTAGATCATGAGGGTCTCTGCCTCTTATAAAAGGACCCCCCTGAGAGTTGTCTTGCCCGCCTTTATCATGTGAGGATACAGCTAGCAGATGCCATCATGAGCCAGGAAGTGGGTTCTTACCAGACACCAAATAGGCCAGCAACTGGTCAGTTCAAATTTTGAACTTTCAGGCCTCCAGAACGGTGAGAGAGAACTTTCTGTTGTCTGTAAGGCACTCACTCTATGGTATTTTATGATCGCAGCCTGGCCAGGCTAAGACAGCTTTTCTCCTCAAAGCTGCCATGGTGCTTTTTATATTTCTCTGCGTTTCCCACATAGCATTATAATTACCTGTCTCATAGTCTTCACCTAGAGCAGTGGTGGCGAACCACTGGCACACGTGCTGCAGCGGGCTGTTTGTATCACTGAAAGCTCTAAAAGGTTTGCCATCAACTGGCTTAGACTAAGCAAAGTAAGGTGAGGACCGTGTATGCTTCCAGACCCAAGGCCACACCAGACATTAATAACTAATTGGGAGAAGGTGGCTGCATGGTGGTCAGGCTGAGGCATGGAAGCATTACTTCATATAAACTTTTTTTTTTTTTTGGTGGTATTGGGGATTAAATTCAGGGCCTTCACAGTGAGTTATATCCCCAGTTCTTCTTCCCCTTTTTTGGAGACAGGGTCTCGCTAAGTTTTTTGGTTGGGCTAAAACTTGAAATCCTTCTGCCTCAGCCTTTCAGAGTGCCTGGATTACATGTATGTGCCACTACATCTGGCTTCATATAACTTTTTAAGGTTTAAAATATAGCCTTCCTGGCCAGGTACAATGGCACATGTTCATAATCCCAGGTTCTTGAGAGGCTGAAGCAGGAGGATCACAAGATCAATGCCGATGTGGGCAATTTAGTAAGATCCTGACTCAAAAAATAAAAAGGGGTGGGGGTACACAGGATAATTTAGTGGTAAAGTATTTGCCTGGCATGTGCCAGTCCATGGGTTCAATCCCCAGCACTGCGAATGCATAAGTAACCCTGTGTATCTTTTTAATTTCCCTCTCAATAATTGATTATAGCTCTTAGTTGTGAATCTAACTAAAAATCCATGTTTCAATTAGTATAATCTCTTAAAAATATAGTCATTTTTCATATTTGTCAGATAACTATTAAGTTCCTGGAGTACCTAATTATCTTAATTTTATAGGCTGAATAATACTTTCTCTTGTGGTGTTTAGAAATATTTCCCGTGTGGCATGCAAGAAGATTGCAGATTCACTTCTCAAGATCTGGCTATTCTACTTACCAAGACATTACCTTAAATAAGTTACTCTTCTCTCCAAGCCTTCGTCTCCCCATCTGTATAAGCCTAAAAAATAACAACCATTTTTTCAAGGGGTTATTGGTGAGGATCCAGTGAGATTCTGCAGTTGGCGAATCCACTGGAGCTGGGGATTCAGCTCAGTGGTTAGAGTGCATGCTTAGCAAGCACCAGGCCCTGAGTTCAATCCCTGACACCAAAAAAAAAAAAAAAAAAAAAAAAAAAAAGCAAGCCATGAATCCACTGGAATTCATTCATTCAGAAGCCTGGACATGAATGTTACTGGTTCCTGCTCCTACACTGTGAGGCTTCCTGGCTGCTGACCTTTTATAACTAGGTCTGCTTTCCTTCCATTCTCTAAATTCTCACCATTAATCTGCCCACCACATCTCATAAATTCCAAAATTTACTATTCTATTTTTCGTGTGTGATACTGGGGACGGAACCTGAGGTTTCATGCATGCTAGGCTGAATCACTCCCTCAGACCGTTTGCATTTTTATTCAGAGACAGGGTCTCCTCCTTAAGTTGGCCAGGCTGGACTTGAACTCACAATCCTCCCGCCTGAGCCTCCTGAATAGGTGGATTACAGGAGTGCACCTCCATGCCCAGTTCATTAGAGCCAACTTTTACATTTACAACAATAACAACAAAAAACCCTAATTGATCCAAACACCTACCTTGCAGTTGTAGTAAGGATTAAAGAGTACAAGCACCTAGCGCAGTCCTGGCAGCACAGCAAGCAATCAGTAAGTGCTGACAGCTGTCTGTAAGTGAACACTTCGGGGCAGGGCATGGGGAAGGGCAGGTGAGACTTAATGGTTTGTGTTCCACTGAGAGAAGCTTTCCCTCAAGAGAGAGAAGGACAACAGAAGGGAGGAAAGTCCAGGCTATGATATGCTCATTTATTCAAAATGTCTTTATTGAAACAGAATGATAGAGCAAGAAAGAATGAGGTCCGGGAGGATGTCTTTGGGCACAGGGTGGAGCCCAGACCAGTGGTTACAGCATGGAGCTCACTCCCTGTCTCCTGACTCTCGAGGAGGAAGTGAACACAAAGCAGCAGGGAGGAGGTGGGGGTGGAGACAGCCCTCTGAGCTCTCCTGGACGGCTGGCGTGAGGTGCCTCGGAGCCCTCTGGGCAGCCCTGACTTGCTCACTGTCTTCCCAGTCTCCTTGCCAGGGTCCTATGCCACCGTGCGCATGGGCCAACCTCCCGCCAGAGTGCTTGGAGGCCGCTCAGAGGGCAGCATTGGGGGTGGCAAGCAGCGGGACGTGGTCACAGCGGTTAGGCGGTGGCTGCCGCAGCAGGGAGGGCCTGCGGCACAGCTCCCCATCCCGGAGCACTTCGGGGAGGAGCTTGCGCTTGGTCTCCGGCAGAAGCATAATGCTGAGGATGCAGAGGAGGGCACAGGCCGCCAGCACCACGTGCTGCAGGAAGGCTCCATGGCCCATATGGAGGCGCTGGGCTGGGCCACTCAGCCCCCCGAGGGCCCCCAGGGCCATGATCAGGCCCAGGCCACGGCCCCTGGACAGACAGAGGAGGCACTCAGCAGCTTCCCTCTCTCATCCCTCAGCCCGTGCTCAGCGATAGCAATAGGCCCGGAGGCCTGGCCTGCCCTGACCACACCCTTGCTCTCACCGGACAGTGGTTGGGATGACTTCGGCAGCAAGGAGTGTGCTGAGGATGGCGGCAGCTTGGGAAGAGAAGAGTCCGAGGACAGAGAAGGTGGTAATGGCAGCCTCATTCAGATCTGGAGGATCAAGAAGGATTAGACGAAGAGGCAGGGCGATCCTGTGTAGCCTAGTCCCCCACACCATTCCCTTGGCTCTCGGACCCCATGGCTCTAGCAGGGTGGGCTCTAGGAATCCCTAATGGACTGGGAGAACAGACAGGGTTGTACAGCCACGAGGAAACTTGGGGCAGGGTCTGGTCTTATCTTGGGAAGCCTGTGTCAGAAGTAGTGGCTGAGCCTATCTGAGGCACCTCCATTGGAGTTCCCTTGTTGGGCCCACACTGTGGGGAAGGATGCTCACAATCCCACAGGCCCAGCAGGACCAGGGATGCAATGCCAGTCAGAGTCATTGAGAGAAGCAGGATGCCCCGGCGGCCGAATCGGTCCACGGTGACTCCCAGGAAGACGCAGGCCAGGGCCGCTGTGCCGCTGGCCAGCAGGGAGCACAAGTAGAAGTCCGATGGGCTCCCTGCTCCTCCCATAGGCTGGTAGCAGTGGCCAATGGCGTGAGCAATGAAACTGTGAGAAGGGGTGGGGAGGCAAAGAACAGTGTCCGGACCCCCAACCACAGCCTTCCACTCCCCCTCCCAGCCAGCTCCTATCTCAGCTACCGGCCTGGCCCTCAGCTCTGACACGCAGGCTCACTTGGTGAAGCCCAGGATAAGCAGGTTCTTCCAGATGTTGCGGTAGTTGAGGAGGGCCGCGAAGGAAAAGGTGGATGTTGCAGGGAGCGGGCAAGTGTTCTCCAGGTCTTCGAAAGAGACGGGGGAGCTCTCCGTTAGAAGAGCCAGCAGAGAACCCAGGATCCTCCCACATGGGAGGTGGCACAGCTACAGCCATGAAGGGGACCTTCCATGCATGAGGCACTCCTGATTCTGACCTTGCAGGGCCTCCTGGGCCTCCTCCCCCAGCATCTGCCCATGGGGCCGGTTCCGCTCAGCCAGGATCCTCAGCACAGACTGGGCCTCCTCGATCTGCCGTTTCACTATGAGCCACCGTGCAGACTCCAGAAACAGACCAGGCCAGCTGGAGGCAGCATGATAAGGTACATGGTGAGGCCTCCCCTCTCCTGACACAGGAAACTCCCACCCCCGAGGGACTGGGGAGGCCCAGGTTGGGGGCACTTAGAGGGCAGGAGGGGTCCCTAGGCTAAGAGCTAGGTTACAGGTGGCAATGGGAAAAGCCAGGTCACAGGCGAAGGGCAATACTAACCCATAAAACAGGAAGAGGATACAGGGAGCGGTGATCATTCGCTGCAGAAATCGCCAGTCCTTAGAGACAAGGGCCAGGCCCAGGAACAGGAAGTGCCCTCCCACCCCCACCAACTCCCCTGCCAGGGCCACCCGAAGCCTCTGAGTTGGGTCGCACAGCTCCAGGCCTGGAAATAAAGCAGGGATGGAGGGAGGAGAGAGGCCAGGGAGGGAGGAGGCATGAGAGAGAAAAGGAGGGAAAGGAGGAGGAAAGGAGGGAGGAGGATAGAGAGCTAGGTCAGACCCTGAACAGAGGCTGCAGCCATCGCCTCTCACAGACTAACGTATGGGTGACAAGGAGCAGAGACTGTTCAGTCCTCTCTCCTCTCCTACACAAACCTAGAAGGACCCTAGGATCAGAATACTTCCAGTTTACAGGTCCTTTCATGTCATGTCTCTTATTTGACCTTCATGTTAACCCTGGTCCAAGGTCACATAGCTAATCAGGATTCTTTTTTTAAATCAGGTGGGTTTACTGACAGCAGTAAGTCCAGGGCGAGGCTTTAAAGATCATGGGAGAGACAGGTGTGGAGAGAAGCAGGTCCATCAAATGGATCCATCAAAGACCTGGGCAGAAAGCTAAGATTCTGAGCAGCTGGACTCTGGGACTGAAGGAGGGGTTGAGGAGCCCCTAGTGGGCAGCTGGAATGGGCTGGGAATGCAGAAAGGCATGTGTGAGACACGAGCGAGAACTCTGGCAGGGCACCACTTACGCATCAGGTAGACGCCAAGGTCAACACCAGCAAGCAGAAAGCCCAGGAGGAACCGGAGGGCCATGACCCCTGTGGAGGAGCCTGCGGCAGCCCCTCCCACTCCACAAGGACCTACTAGTCCCAAGGTCAGCAGCACAATTCCACGACGGCCAAATCTGGAAAGCAGGGAAGGCTTCTGGTCACCTAGATTCCCTAGGTGAGGAGGTGCTGGGCAGGGCCCAAGCTGGAGATGATGGAAAGGAGTGGAGACGGTGGGTTGCTGATGTCTTTATACTGGTCACTGGGGTAAGGCTCTGAGGACCGAGCAGGGCTTTTGTATTGAGCTACATTCCCAGCTCTTTTTATATTGAGACAGTTTTGCTAAATGACCCGGGCTGGGCTTGAACATGCAATCCTCCATCCTCAGCCTCCCAGAGCGCTGGGATTACAGGCATGTGTTACCATGCCCAGCAATTTAGGGCCACCAATTCTTGGGGCTAGAGCTAGTAGTCAGTGGGAATGAAATCTGTCTTGCTTAGACTACTCAGAGGAGGGGGGAGTCATTAGTATATGGGATTAGAGCCCCGTGGAGGTGAAGCCATTGGCTACTTGTGCATGGGGATTTCAGGGGACCGAGTAATTGATTTTGGAGAAAGAGGCCATTGTTCCATGGATTTGGGACAAGGGATTTTTAATACCTAGGTATTGTCAGTGGAATGGGTCCCTAGCCAGGAGACAGAGCTACTGACCTATGGGAATGGGTCTATTAATTCATGAGTTAGGACTACTGATCTGTGAGGATGGGATTCTTATTAAAATTTTTGGAGAATGGAGAATTGATCTCTGGGGATAGTGACATTGATCCATGGGATAAGGATTTTAGTTTGTATGGATGGGTGGTTAGTAGAGATACATCTATTAGCAGACAGATAATTAGAAAGGACAGGGTTACAGACCAGGGCAGATGGAACTACTGGTAAATGACCAGACGTCAGTGAGGACAGAGCTACTGATCATTGAGGGCTGGGCTACTGATCTTTGGTGATAAGATTACTGATCTATGGAGATGAAGACTGGGGGCCACGGGTCATTGGTATTTGTGCTGCTGAAGCAAGCACAGCCACTGCCATTGGAAAGGGGGCACTAATTCCTGGGAATGAGGCTACTAACCCAAAGGGATGAAAGCACTCCCCTTTTACTGAGGATCACCTTACTGGTTAATGCCGCTAAGGCTTCTGACTTTAGGAGACTGAACTGTTGGCCTCTGGATATGAGAGGAACAGGAATAAGGATACCAGGCTGTGGAAATGGGGCCACTGATGCACAGGGACGGGTTACCCTTTGTGGGTTTAAGATCGATGGTCCATGGATGTGACTATCAGGTAGTGAAGATGGTACTGATTTTAAGAAATGTATTTCTGAATGTTGAAATGCCTTTGGTCCATAGAATGTGGACTACTAATCCATTTAGATGGGACTGCAGATCAGTTGGGATGAGTGATTCATGAGGATGGTCAGTGGAGCTGGAGCACCTGGTCAGTGGTAATGATGTTCAGAAACAAAGGAGATAGGATTTGGGGGGGAGGGTGCTGGGGATCGAACTCAGGGCCTTGTATTTGCTAGGCAAGCGCTCTACCACTGAGCTAAGTTCCCAACCCTGGAGATAGGATCTTTGATCCTTGAGGGGATCAAAGATTGGTTAGTGGGCTGTTGATCTTTAGAGGTCCACTGGTTTGTGAAAATGGAGTTATCGGTCTGAGAGGATCTGAAAGCCCCTGTGGGCCCATGAAAAAGGGACTATCAATTTATGTGGGTGCTCTTGGGGCTATTTGGTGGCAGGCATGGGACTATGGGTTATTGCAGATGACAGTACTGTTTTCGGGAGACAGTTATTGACCAGTGGGAGAAGGGCCACTAGACACAGATGGGGTCATTTGTTTTTAAAATTGAACTACTGGTCAGTGGGAAATGGGGCTGTTGATATTTGGCAGTTAACGTTGATCTGTGGGAATGAGGCCAGGGAGATGAAGCTAACAATCCAGGTGGGCTATGGGCTGATGGTGATGAATCTGTTAATCTAGGAAGATTGTAAGTGAGATGGTTAGGATGATAAGGGCAAAAGAGGGAGAGTCAGGACTTTTGATCTGTGGAGACAGAGGAGGGACTCTACTCTTTGGAGATGAGGCCACTGACCCAAGAATATGGGCCTACTAATCAGTGGGAATGGGGCAAAGAGTCCACGGAAGTGAGGTCGTCCCTTGTGCTGGAGGGGTATGGAACTGTATTTCTTGATGGCGAGGGAAGATGAGACAGGGGTGGATCGTTAGGCACAAGTCTGAAGAAGACTGCAGAGTCCAGCGATGGTTCTCGGCAGACCCAGTTGCTTAGGCTAGCTTTCCTAGGCCCCTCCTCTCTACCAGCCCTGCCCCCACGACAGCCCTCACCTGTCTGCGGGGTAACCCAGGAACAGGTAGCCGGAGGCAAAGCCCAAGATGAAGAGGATCTGCTCCAGGATCACCTGCCAGCCCAGGTCACACACCAGATCCCACTGGGGACGTGAGAAGGGTGCAGCGGGTGTGAGGTCCCGCCCTCGCCGCCCTCTGCCCGCCTCCGACCCGCGCCTGCCTGGCCTGGCCGCCTCACCTGGCCGATGGCGTTGGTGGTGAGCACGGGGAGCCCGTTATAGTCCCAGTCCTTGAGGCAGTGGTTGAAGTCCGGCGGGGCGAAGCCGCTGCACGCGGGATCCGTGCTGGTGGCAACGCGGCTGGCGGTGCTCGCTGCTAGAGCTGCGCTGGCGGCGACGCTGACGCCACTGGCATTGGGGGGCTGCTCCCAGCCCGAGGCATTGGGGGGGAAGGCCCCATAGTGGCAATGCAGTGGGGGCGCCAGCGTGAAGATGGGGTCCGAGGCCAAACCCAGCGCCACGAAGAGCACGGGCAGACAGCAGAGGCCAAGCTGCAGCTGCTGGCCGCCGCCCAGCGCCCCTACCTGGGCGAGCAGCGCCTCAAAGCTGAGGGGGCCGGGGGGCACGGCCAGCGACAGGCTGCTGCCCAGCGCGTCGCCGCCCGCGTCGCCCTCCCCCTCCCGCTGGCGCTCGCGCTCACCCTGCAGCTGCTCGGCGGGCACGGCGTCTCCGAGGGTCCCAACCTGCTGTGGGCGGGGAGGGGGCAGAAGGATGAAGCGAAGCGCATCGCGGAGCGCGAGAGGGGCGGGCGGGCGCCGAGCGAGGCCGTGGGGGCGGCGGGGTCGCGCGGAGGGCTCGGCCGGCGGGCGGGTGCGGGTGCGGAGCGGGTGGCGTCGCCCCCTGGGGGCGCGGGCACTTACTCCATTGGAGCCGGCGGTAATCTCTACGGCGCTGTCGATTTTGCTGCCGCCCCCGCCATTGGGCTCGGGGGTCCCGGTGGCCACCCGGGGAGCCAGCTTGCCGACCGCGGGGGCCCTCCCGGCCCGCGCCGAAAGGATGCGCTGTCCTCTGGCCCAGCTGCACGCCGGGCGCCCGGACACTGAGAGCCCGAAGGGACCCCGCTCTGCAGCTCCGCAGCCACGGGCGCCTCCTCGGTCTCTGCGATCTCTGCGCTGCTTTCCCCTCCCCTTCCTCCAGACTCTCCTCCCCTTCCCACGTCAGCAGAACCTTCGGTCCAGAATCTTCGTCAGAGGCAGGAAGGGGGGCCGGGGCCCAGGGGAGGGAGGGCTGGGGGCTCTGTCGTCGGCTCCGTGGTCTGCAGGCCATTGCGGTTAAAAAAAAGGAAAAAAGGCTGAAGGATAGTAGGTAGCCCAGGCAGATGCTAGAGGTTCCTCCTTTGCTTCCTGTTCTTCCCCATCATTCTTTCACCGGTAACATTTATGAAGTGCCTACTATGTTCCAGGCCTTGTGAGAGGCTTTGAGGGTAACAGGGCCAATCAGATCACCTTGGAGGAGGTTACTTGCGGGGAGGCAGACGTGTAAACAGGCAACTGTAGTGCGCTTACGCATATGGAGGCTTCGCATTGTGCTCGGCTTCAGACCTCTACAAGGAGCTGCCTTCTCTGGGTTTCGCCACCCTTATCCTGGTTGAATCTTCATTTTTTTCCAACAGCATTTGTCCCTGTTGGCCACCTCTTCCTTCCAACACTTTTTTCCTTAGCTGCTAAGTCCTGCATTTCCCTGGTTTTATTTCTCCAGCTCCTTTTTCTGTGGCAGGCACATCCTTCTCCTTACCATCATTCAGTGTCTGCAGTCTTCATAGACTTGATCTGAGGCCTTCCCCTCATTTCACACTCTTGTCTCCACCTTGGCATCTCACCCTGCTCACGTCTTCAGCTGCCACCAACACACACGATGCATACCTGAGTCCCAGCTTTACACCCTGAGTTCCTGCCGGTCTTCTGAGCCCAGGTCCATGAAGCAACTGCTCTTACTTTGGATATCTTGCAGGGACCTCAAATTCAATGTGACTCAGACTAAACTCATGCTCTTCCCTCCTATGACCTGTTTGTATCCTCGTGCTTCCTTCTGTGGGGAAGAAGAAACTATGGCCAGGTGCTCATGTGGCAACCCTTGGAATTCCCTTTTCCTTATGTCAAATCCTTTGTAGTGGCCTGCCTACTTTATTCTTGTATAGTTCTTGGATATTCTATTCCTCTCCTTTTCTACTACTTGCACACACTACTGTAGCTTAGTAATCTCCAGCTGGTGTTCTGCCTTCACTTTGTTTCTACCCCTTCCCCATCTGTTACTTACAGTACAGATGAAACGATCTTTTCAGAATGTAGGTCTGATTGTGTCCCTTTCCTGCTTAATTACCTCCAGTGGCTTCTCAGCACCATGGGAAACACTCTAGAGACCTCACACATTGTACTGGATGCCTGTTCACATGTTCTGCGAAGGTCCATTTCACTTCTTCCTCTGGACTCTCTGCCTGCCAGCTTTCTTTCAGTGTTTCCCATGCCACAGGACCTTTGCGCAAGTTGGTTTCTGTGCCTAGAATGCCTTTTAGTCAAATTTTCTTCATCCTTCAGCCTCAGAGAAACCTTCCCTAACCCCTACAATTGCTACGCAGTGTGGCTTATGGATGAACAGCATCCCTATCACTTGAGAGAGGTTGTTAAAAATACACAATCTTGGCCTAACCTAGCCCCTTCAGCCAGATCTTTATTCTAATTAGATCCTCAGGTATGTTTGTTAGTTAGAGATCCCCTTCTCTAAGAGATCTGGTGCTTGATGGGTACTTTAATTTCGAATCCCCAGTAAGGGTTGGAAAGGAATGTCCTGTCAAGTCTCAGCTAGGAAATCATTCTCCTTTCTCACCACTGAATTTCACTTTCAACAACTTGTCTCCTATGTTTAGAAAATCCCTAGGCAACCCTTCTCTTTCAGTACATTGAACAGTCTCCTACCGCCTTCCCTCCCTCAACTCCTTTTAGTATCTCTTCCAGAATTACTATGATTACAGCCAAGGTTCCTTGGGGATTTATTTGCCTGCATCTTCTGTTGTTTTGGAGTAATAGTTCCTTAATTTTATCTGGTCCTAGATCATTCACCTGCATTTTCTTGTGAGGTCCTTACAACCTGGTAAGACTGTTATGATCATTATTACATTAAAGCTAAAACAGGACTCAGAGAGACTGGCATGACTTATCCATAGACACACATGCATGATCGAGCTCAGATTTGAACTGAAACCTAACTCCAATTCCAGGCTTCTTCCCCTCTACCTCTCAGTACTGAGGATCTTACCAACCACCCAGGAGAGTTATAACGCTGACTTACATCCCCAGCCCTTCTTGTTTTTTGAGATAGGGTGTCACTAAATTGCTCAGGCTGATTTTGAAATTGTGACTCTCCTGCCTCATCCTCCCAAATAGCTGGGATTATAGGTGTATGCCACCTCTCTCAGCTCAGGCTTCACTCTCAAAATACTGCCTGGAAGATAGAGATGGCCTTCACTGTGGTTTGTACCTAAATGTCCTCCCAAAGCCTCATGAAGTCATAGATGGAGCTTTTTCAGAGGTGGCTCAATCTAGAGTGTGTGATCACTAAATGAATCCACTGATTGGTGTTAGGGCCCTTTTTCCTTACCTTGGTGCCTTGCTGCCTGTCTGCCATGCCAGCCTGCCTTGGAGCCAGCCAACTGTGGACTGAGACCTTACAAATTGTGAGCTACATAAACCTTTCTTCCCTTAAATTCGGGTGTCAGGTGATTTATCTCAGCAACTAGAGAAAAGACAGCTTTTAACACATAGGGATGATTTTTTTTGGCCCTGGAATCTGGAAAAGTTCCCCTTGAGAGTGAAATGAGAAAGGAGTCCAAAATGAAGGAGACACATGCATAGGGGTGCCAAGATTGTAGCTGGAATTTGAGGTACCCCTGACCTGGTCATCATGCCAGATTCTTGGGAAAGTAGAACCTAAGCAGTGGGTCCGTGGCCTAGACTTCTTCCCTTGTGGTAAATGGCCAAGTGACCCCTTCACACAGGCCATGGGCCCTTGCTTTCAGCAAAGTCCTGAGGACTATGGACTTCCAACCTGTTGCACTTGCTGGCCACCTCAGCTCCTGTCGTCCAGGAGGGTGATCAGTAGGAAAGATGGGGAGTGGACTGTAAGGGACTAGGCACTCCTAGAGTCACCTCAGGAAGAGGGCACCAGGTCAGCCAGCAGTGGTTTCCAGAGCTGGCCTGTGGTAAAAAGCTGAGCATAGGTCTCTACTTGAGGTGACCTCTGAAGAGGCACTTTTTGAAGCTCACGGATAGCCAACCTCTTACCACATCTGCATCTCTCTAATGACATCATCTAACAAAGTCCGGGAGGGAGGCCCCAGGTCAGCAATTTGTCTGCCTCCCTGGAACACTAGTCCCAGACCCTTTTTGGTTCTCTCATCTTCCAGGGTGAGGTCAGGCATCACCTCTCAATCTTCTTGGCTAAAAATCTTCTTCCCTAGTCTTTCTCCTACCTCAGAGTCTCTTCCCATTGTCCTGCTGATTTCCATCACCAACAACTGCCCAATCTAGCAGGTTTATTGTTATTATTATTGTTATACACACTACCACTGAGCTAAATCCCCAAAGCCAGATTTTAAAGCCAGGATTATTTTTTAAAATACATTCAACTGACTTGCTCATGTCCAGCCACTTTCACTAGAAGGGCAGCATCACTGTGTACCTTTAGAACTCTGCCTTGCCTGTCACAGGGAGCTGACAACCAGTCCAGTGAATACTTGTTGAAGAAAGAAGCAAAATTTCTCCTCAGTGTGTGTTCCATAGACAAGGCGAGCCCCCCCACTCAGCACGCTCCCAAGAATCAAGTCAGGGAACCGGGACTCAGGCTTTATTGAGGTGCATGCCCATGCCTGAGGCCAGCTCTCCAACCTGCTGAGAGGAGCCCTCTAGTGTCCCAAGACCTGCACATTCTGGGTAGTCAAGGTTCATGTCTCTGTCCCCGCAGGTATCAGTATGGTGCTGACGTTCTGAAGCAAAGGAGCAGGATAAGTGGCTCTGTGTGGCCCTAGGTTTCTGCCACCCAATTCTCTGTGCACCGAACTTTCAGAGGTGGAAGGCAGCGCAGTGACCTCCACCAGAGGCTGGAGAGGAAAGTTCCTTCCTGCCCCAACTAAGCATGGAATAACATTAAATATAAATAATTTATATAAAATGGCTCGTACAAAAAGCTATGGGGGAGAGGGAGGAGATGCCTGTGAGAGGCTGAGATGATCAGAAGGGGTGGAAAAGGAGAGACATGCCTCCTCATCCTACAACAGCGCCCTCAGCCATCCAAGACTTGGAGGGCAGTTCTGGCAGGCAGGAAAGGGAAGATTGTGCCGATGCCCGCTCAGGGGGCCAGGCTGGTGAGCAGGGTAGTGAATCGCAGGGCCTGCCCCGACAGTTCTGCCACACATCGAGCCATCTCCTGGACCGCAGGGCCTGACGGATAGCCCAGCGCTGCTCCCTTGACTGCTAGCACAGCGGCCTGCAAGGCTTGGCCCAGAGCTGTGCCTGCAGCCCCAACCTGTGCTCGCAGAGGAGCAGAGGCTGCCAGCCGGCCCAGGGTGTCCCCAACAAACACCAGACGGTGAGCAGTCACCACCACCCGCTTGCTGTGGGGCACGAAGAGGCGCGGGGGCTGGTTGGCCTGGGTGCTGGACATGAGGGTCGCCACAGCCTCCTGCAGCGCTGAGTAGTGGCCCTGGCACTGCCCTGCATAGAAGTGCAAGAGCTGTTGGTCTTCGGTGGACAGAACCAGCGGCTCCCCTGGGGAAAGGGCCTCCTGAGGAACAAGAGCAGGGAGTGGGGATGTGCTCGTCAATGCCTCTGCCTCCCTTCATTCTTCTTTCCTTTATTCCTGAGCGCAAACCCATCAGCCCACCAGAAAGTTTAGATTCTTGAATGGCAGCAAAGTGCCCAGTGTTGATGCCAGATAGATCTGGATCCAAATAACACCAAACATAATTTCAGATCAGATTTCTGCAATTCTTTGGTTCCTTATCTCAAAAAACATGGAGTCTGGGCCTGGGCTACAGGGTAGAGCAATCGCTTAGCTTGCCTGAGGCCCCAGGTTTGAGCTCCAGCACAGTGACAGATAAAAAAACAAAACCAAATGAGAAAATAAGGAGTCTAGCACTGCACTGTCCAACAAAAGCAATGCAAACCACTTCTGAAATTTAAAATTTTTTAGTTGCCGCATTAAGTAAAAAGGAACTAATATATATTTTATTTAACTCTAAATATAAAAGGTTAATAGTTTCTACCTGTAATCAGCATGAATTTTCATATTTAGTCTGCAAAATCTGAAGTGCATTTTATATTTAGAGCGCATTTCAAATTCAGACCAGCCACATCTCAAGGGTTCCATAGTCAGTCACAGGTGGCAACTCTATAGGGACAGTGCAGTTCCCTTTCAAACATTTTTTAAGGCAGGGTCTCACTGTGTAGCCCAGGCTGGCCTCAAACTCTCAGCAATCGTCCTGCCTTGGCCTCCTGAGTGCTGGGATCACAGGCATGTGCCACCACACCCGGGCTGGACCATGTGTCTCAAAAGGCTGCAGTGAACAGCGAGATAACACAGGGGAAACATGGGGCTTGGCCCAGCATGCTGCACATGGTAAGAACCCTGCAGCACTTGCGGCGATTGGGCTTGATGTTGATACATAGCTCCGGTAGTTGGTAAATACTTGGCCAACGGTAGCTATTGTGTTATTTATGTTCATTCTATGCTGGGTCAGGAAACTACCTCACTTTCCTGAGGCCTGGAGGGATTAACTCATTGCTCTGGAACTGGTGGCATTTTAGTGGTGGATCTGGGATTAGGAGCCAGGTCTCTTAGGAACCCAGGAACTCATAGCCGAAGGAGCCTTAGTTGTGACCCACAGCCCAGAAACTCTTTCTGCTCCCCTGGATGATGGCTTTCTGATTTTTCTCCAACACATTCTTTCCCCTCTTTCTAAATTCCTAATATCCAGGGGCTGGGGATTTAGCTCAGTGATTAGAGTGCTTGCCTTCAAGCACAAGGGCCTGAGTTCGATCCCCAGCACCACAAAAAAAAAAACCCAAAAAAACAAAAAAAAACAAGAACAAACCAAAAAAAAAAAAAAATTCCTAATATCCTTTTCCAAGTTCCAGGGCCCTCCTGTTGGGTTCTCCCTCCTCTCCCTGCTTTGTGTGAACTCTTAGCCTCATCCTAATCTGTTTCTCTCAAGGCATGGTGAAGAATACTCCTTCCTCAGCCCCCCTCTGGCATCCCGCTCCACCAGGCTTACCTGCTGCTCCAGCAATCCCCTCTGCAGCAGTTCAGGATCCTCTGGGAAGGCTTTATCCAGGGGCCTAGATTCCTGAGCTTTATCCATGCCCTGCAGAGGGGATCAGGTCTCAGTGCAGGGGGGAGGGGACGGGGTGGGTAGCCTCCATGGTCTTCTTGTCCCTTCCCAATACCCCTTCCTTCCTGAGGGTGACAACAGAGGTTGGAGTCCCTTGACTCAGGCGTAAGATAGCTCTGGTGGCCCTGGGGTAGGTTTAGGGGAGAGTGCAGCACTAGCACAAGTGGTGTGGCAGAGGGTCCCGGGCTGCAAGGTGGAGGGGAAGAGGGAGGCTCTGGGCCTTTGAGATCTTCCCCTTGGTTCTCCTGGGCACTCCTGGCAGGGTTCTGGTGGGGCAGCCAGGGAGGAGCTCACCTTCAGGTGGACATAGTCGTACTCTTCGGCCACTGGGATGCCTTCATACTCATTGTGGGGTCCTGCTGGATCGTCCTCCACCTCCCTGCCCTCTGGATTCCCCTCTGCCTTGAGGCCCCCATAGCCAGGAAGGTGGGGTGGGGGTGGGGGTAGAGGCCGGTCCTGGATACTGCCCTTGCGGCCTGGGGCAGGAGAGGGAGCTGGGGAAGGGCTGGGAGCCTCAGAGACAGGCAGGGCAGGCAGAGGCCGACGGGACAGGCTTTCAGCAGAGGGCAGCCGGGGCCTGTGTGGGGGCGGGGGGCTTCTGGTCAGAAGCCCGGCCATGGTGTCCAGGTCATTGGAGACTGAGGCTCCTGAGGGCTCTGGAGAAGGAGGTGCCTCGGGCCCCAGCAGGGGAACATCATAGATGCCCTCATCAGCGTCCCCGCTCTCTCCATTTGTAAGTTCCTCAGGTGCTTCATACAGGTTGAGGAGGGCTGATGCCCGTTTCAGGTTGGAGGGGGCAGCATAGAGGGGTGGTCCTGGTTCCCGGCCCCCTTCCCACTCCAGATCTGACTCCAGTTCTGTGGGCAGCTTTGGGGCCAGAGGCACATCATAGGTAGCATCATCCTCTCCAGGAGGCTGAGGGGCAACCCGAGCCAGAGGGCGGGAAAAAGAGGCTGGGGAATCATAGGGGTCACTGGAGGGAGTCCGGAGAGCAGTGGAAGGCACATCATAGACCTAGAGAGAGAGATCTGTGAGTTGCCCTTCATCTTAGCAGTGGAGCCTCCCTCTGCACAGGTCTCTAGCCCTCACCTCCAAGGCATCTCCAGGCTGGGTTCCATTGCCTCTGGGGACCTTGTAGATGGGGTCAGGGGAGGGTGGGCAGGGTCCAGACCGAGGTCCTGTGGCAGGATAGGGCCGAGCTGGAGGTGGGACCACATATACCTAGAGGGTTAAGACAGGTGGGTGGGTCAGGAGCAGGGGGCCAGCAAACCAAATAGTGTCGGACTTGGAGGAGTTTAGAGATCTTCCACCCACTGTGCTGACAGGAACACAGAGCTGAGAAGGGGGCAGACACACTTCAGCCAGCAGAGTGAGTGAAAAGCCACAGTCCCAAGGATCCCATCTGCCTTGCTGCAGGTCCCCCAGGGAAAGACACAGACTCTCCTGGCTTGGGATGGGGAGACTCCAGTGCTTACCTCCTGCTCCTCACTGTCACGCTCCGGGGCTGGGTATGGTGAGCCGGGCTGGGTGGGGGTTGCCAGGGAGAGGCTGGGCTTGGGTGCTGGGCCGGCAGGGAGGAGCTTCACTCTGTTGGCGGGCACAATGCCCTGCTGGCCGTGCAAGGAGCAGAGGCACCAGCCATCTAGTCCGCCAGCACCCTCCCCCTGCAGGACCCGTAGAACGTCCCCTCGGCGGAAGGACAGCTCCTGGGGGGACTCAGCAGTGTTGTCGTACAGGGCCCGGGCGAGCTGGGCCTGGTGGGTGAGAGGGGACGGGGCGGGGGGAGGTCTTCACCACACTGCAGGCACTGCCTGGCCCCTTTTCTCTTTTCTTCTGCTTAAGTGTCTCCTCAGAGAGGCTCTTTCCTCATTCTTTTCCCACTCCATTCTCCCATGTCTGTCTCTGCCCATTGTTCCTTTCATAATACCTTACATTATTTTCTATTATTATTACCAATTTCTTCCTCTGTACTTTAAGCACAGGGACTGGTATTTTCCTAGCCCCTGCAATACGAGCAACAGGGCCCCACCCAGAACCGATCCTCATACACATTTGTTGAATTAATTTCTCCCAAAGTACATGAGGTCTTGCTAAGACCTTCCACAGAATCTCCTTTGCCTTCCCTGTTTCCCAGTTACCCTCCCATTAGCAAAAGGTTAGATCAAGCAGCTGCATTCCAAGGGAAGAATCTTTATCCAGAGCACTGAGGCACAGTAAGACAGAAAAGAGAAACTGGAGCAACTGTTTTATTCTCAGCCTGAAGAAATAAGGTTCTAGTGGGACAGGTTGAGGCTACCACAGAGAAAAGTGTATATGCTCTAGAGCAGTGGTGGCTGCCTACAGTACACGTGCCACGGTGGGCTATTTGGTATCACTGAAAGCTCTAAAAGGTTTGCCATCATTGCTAATAGTGTATGTGTATGGAGAGGGGCTGGTGGACCAATGAAAATCAAACATTGTCATCCCACTCCCACTCCTAACTGGTGGAGACACCTAAGCTTTTTTACATCGCAGCCCTTATGCTCAGGTCACAAGTCACAGATGCCAAGTGTATCAAAATAATGTTTCCAGACACCACGTAAATCTTTGCATTCTCATCATCTGTAATTCTCACAAACTCAGGAGGAAGGAACCATTGTCATCTTCATTTTGGAAAGGAAACTGGGACAGAGAGGTTAGTGCTTTGCCCAGTGACACAAGCTGGTACAGCTCTACCGTAGAGATGATCTGAACCTCAGGTGGTATGGCTTACACAGCAGTGTTAGAGCAGCTAGCCAGGTACTACTGTCCAGGTAACCATGTGGGCTAATTCAGTAAAACAGCTCAAGCTAAAGACTTTAGGCGGGCTGCTGCCAGCCCATGGGCAGAAGCTTGCCCTGCTCAGTCAGCAGGACAGAGTGCATGGTGACTTGGCTGCCACTTTCTGTTGGCGGACAGGTTTTAATCAGAAGCAGACTCCTTGACACATTCCAAACTCATCAAACTATTTTCTGATTATATTGTGGGTTCTAAAGGATATTGTCCCACAGAAAGAAAATATGCTAACCAGATAACACAACTCCATGCCTTTGCACTTTTCTTCCTAGTATATTAGTGTTTTGAATCTAACTAAGGGTTTAAAATCAAAGTACCAGAGGAAGATAGACCTGGGGTTGAGTCCTTGTTCTGTCCATTTTCACTGGGTGTCTTTGGGCAAGCTGTTTGACCTTCCTTGAGTCTCAATTTACTTCTTTCTAAAGTTTGGAATAGAATAGTATATAGAATTTCATATCTATATCCAAATATCAGTTTTTGGGTAATAGTAGTATCCTCACAAGGTTGTCATGGAGCTTTATGAGATAATGCATCAAAAAACCACGACAAAGCTTAGTATAAGACCAGGTGTAGTAAGTGCAAAATAAAATTAGAAGTACCTATATTAGGACCCTGTGAGTTTGGTTAGCATAAATATATCACCCATCCACCCCAATAAAAAAAAAAAAAACAACTCTACCTCCCAGGACTACAAAGCTGACAGCTGACCAGCAGGCTCCAGAGCCAGCAGTGCAGTCAGATTACGCCGAGAAGGACTCTACCGCTAAAGAACCTCTCCTTTTCCCACTGGGCTCTGGGCTTCTAACCACCATACATACTGAGCAACTACAAGGAGTCTGGTCTCTGAGAAAGAGCAAAGGGGAACGGCAGTTGAGTAACTCTAAGCCTCTCCGTCCACCTTCCTGATTCTCCTTCCCAGAGTCTTGGGGTTGAGGCAGAAAGGGGGTCAGGAATCCCACTCCAGGCTGGGGCTAAGGAAAGGTGAAAGGCATAGAGTTGCCTGGATTCCGACCAGGAATCCAGTTGTATCCAGTTGCCTGGATACAGACAGTGCAGGATGGGGAGCAGAGGTGGGGTTGCAGAGGGCTCCTCCCTGTATTAGGTTTGAATTCTGTCCAGTGGGGCCAAACCTCTAAGCCTTGCAGTTGCAAGAACCCAGGCCAGAGCTGCTGATAGAATGACTGATGATGGGTGTAGCCACTTCTGCTGTAGTCCCCTCTAGGGGCCCAGCTGACTTGTGAGGGAATGGCTGGCTTAATGGGGGTGGCAGTGGGCCGCTGTGCTCTCTGGGAGGCCTCCTCCCACAGTCCCATCGTGCCAGCTGTCTCCTCCCTTTGTCCCCAGTCCCTGGAAAGTGGCCTGAGGCAGGCTGACATCACCTCCCCTCCTCTTGTGTTCTCTCTCCCTGCCTGATCGCCCCCCTTTGCTCTACTAGCCCCCTTTCTCCATTCCTTTGTAGAGATGGGCCTCTTTGGGTCCTTTGGCCTCCCATTTTCCTTGGGCCGCTTGGTTCTTTGAGCCTCTTGATACAAGCCCCTGCCACCCACCACACCAGCCGCCGTCTGTTCCCGCCCAGAAAAGAGCAGATAGGACTGGGGCTACACTTGCCCCCTCCCCTCTATCGAGCCGCAGCCTCTAGGAAGAAAGAGAATGGGGAGGGGGAGGGGCGAACTCAAAAACAGAAGGAGCAGGCGATGGAGAGTGAGAGGCAGAAAGGAGACAAAAGTGAGACGAGGGCACAGTCTCTTGAAGAAAAGGATCATGGCCGGAGACAATGAGAAGGCAGAAATAAAGGTGACAGGAGCGAAGGGAAGGCTGGAGAGGCCCGTACCCGGCAGCCTCCTCTCCCCGATGGACTCACCGACGTGGCAATGGCCATGGCCTCGGCCTCCAGCACCGCCTGCTTCAGGCCGGGCTCGGGCTCGCAGTCTTCAGCCGCGGCTGCCCTGTACCATGGTTCGCGGCCTGCAGGCGAGGAGGCGGCCCCCGGCTGTGGTGCTTGGGCAGGGGTCTCTGCCAAGGTTGGAGGAGAAAGAAAACCCACGAAACTTCCCAAATGGGAGGCAGTTGGGCCAGGCAGGAGGAGGAGCAGCGGGGCGGGCCGGGGCGTCGCTGCGGGACCTCATCCAAGGGGCGCGCTCTGCACGGTCCCCACGGCCCGGCGGGCCCCGAGCCGCCTGTCCTCTGCTGCAGAGGTCTCCCCGGCCCGCGTGGGCCGAAAGCTCCCTTCCACGGCCGGCGACGCGAGGGGAGGCTGCGCGCGCTGAGTCTGTGCTCGACGCCTCTGCAGCCTGCTCAGGGCAGCCCCGAGGCTGGGAGAGGTGGCCGGGGCGGCTGGGCTGGACGGGCGAGTTTGGGGCCCACCCTCCCTGCCCGGGGGCCGCGCCGGAGAGCGTGCTCCCGGTTGCGGTTAGGACGGCCGGGGCCCTGCGGCGGGACCCGCTGCAAGGGAGGAGGAGCAAGCACCGAGCCGTCGGTCCCTCTTCAAACTCGCGCAAGTTGGCCAGGCTAGCGCCACAGGCGGCTGGGAGCGCGGCCTTCGGGCCGGCGGCAGTTTTCCGCGCAGCCCTCGCACCCGCGCGCGCAGCCCGCCCGGGGCTCTGGGGTCGCCGCGACGGCGGGCGGCCGGGCCTGCAGCGGGCAGCGCGCGGACACCGCAGGACGAGGCGGGACGGCCTTCCCCGGCCCGGCCCCTGCCACCTCGCGGTCCCCGGCGCACGGCCGCGAGCCCCGCCCCCCTCCCCCCGCACACACACGCACCCCTAGAGGGCCCCTCCCGCGGCGCGCCCCACAGGTCGGGCAGCTCCCAGGTGTCTTTGAGGATGAAGAGAAAGGCCACAAAGCGACAGAGGGAGCAAAGAGAAGGCTCGGGAGGAGCTGGGGCTTGGTTCTGTGGGCTCGCCTGGGCTTGGGGTGCGAGGGGACACTGAGAAGGCCGAGGAGGCTGTGGCGGGTCGCGCGTGTGCCCCAGGCTCACCCCTCCCGCGCGGCTCCCCTTCCCTCCCCTTTCCCCTGGCTCCTGGCTCCCTCTCAGTGCGGTCTTTTCTCCTCCCCTCGAGCCCTCTCCTCGCTGGCGCGGGCCTCAGTCGTGGGGATTAAGAGAAAGGAAGGAGGGGAAAAGGGAGAGGAAGGGAGGGGGCGGAGGAGGAAGGGGGGACGATCCTTCCAAAGGCGGTGTTGAGTTTCAGCCCGGGACCCTCGGGCCAAGCTGCTCTTCTCGCCCAGTCCCTCTCTCCGGCGCCTGCTAGCTCTGGACCTCGCGGCAGACCTCCTGGGGGTCTGGTCTGCTCCCTTCTGGGAGCGTCCTCTCCCCGCCACGCCCCCGCCGGCCCTGTGCCTCTCTCTGCCACCCTTTCATTAGCCCCACATCTGTCTTTTGCTGGGAGGGAGCGCGCTCCTTCCGCCCTGCTGGGGTCCTCGGCGGAGCTTCTTGGTGCTGCCTCTGCAGGGGTGGCAGGGCTACACGGCCTTTCTTGCTGGGCACAGGCCGGAAGTCTGGCGCTGAGTATGGATTCTGGCCCTGGCAGAGAACATGAAGCCTGAGCGTCTGGTCCCAGATCTGCGGGCGGGCCGGTTGGACGGCCTTTTAGCCTCCTGTGCCAGTCTGGGCCTGTCCCGTCCTCAGCCCGGCTGGCTCTTGCTGCTTCAAGGATTGACAACCGCGGCACAAAAGGGCAGAACTCTTTCAGATGGGCTGGGATCTAACCTCGAGGAGGTGAGCCCAGGACTGGGCTCTTAGCCTTTTATACCTCTCTTGCCCACCTCTCTCCAGCCACCCTCTTCCCTGGATCTTTCTTTTGGGGCACAAATCACAGCCTTTCAGAGGCTTGAGGGAAACTTATCTTTTTCCATTTTTGAGGTTCCTGGTGTCTAAGAAAGCAAGGTGCTAAATGGAGTTGAAAAGCTGCAGCATATTTTTAATATTTACGTTTTACGTACGAATTAACACTTCAAACTCATAACACAGACAATGTATAACCTCATTTGGCAATAACTTCAGAAGTCAATTTAAGGCCTTTTGTGAATCTTGAGGTGGCCACTACCCCGAGACCCCCGCAAATTCCAACAGGGTCACACATCCAGGCATTTCCCAGAATGGCTTGTGGGGAGTATACCTGCGCCAGCCCTTTTTCACCCTGTTGCCTGGGTACCTATGAGGAACCCTCTGCATAGGCGTGTGGGTTAGGGAGAGACTGGTGCGAACATGGGGATAAATATTGTTGGCTCTGGGCTTGGCTCTCACTGATGGAGTGCAGACGCAGGCATGGGCCTGGAAATCTTGAACAGACTTATTCTCTGTTAGAATGTAAAGGAAGTTTTAAACTTCCATAGACATCTGAAGGGAGAGCGCTCCATCCCAGCTGCAGTCTGGTTGGAGGCAGTTGCTAGGGAAGACTTTCCATCTTCCTTCAAATCCTAGCCCCGGGGGGCCTGACTGCCTGGCACAGACAGGCAGCTGCGCTTCAGTGACTGGGTATGATCTCTGCTGGGGATCTGCCAAGGCAAATGGGGGTCCAGGGAGGAGGTGGGCAGGCTATGCTGTCTCCAAAGACGAGTGCTTTGGGACAGACAAATAGAGACCAGAAGGGGCAAAGCAGGAAGGAAGCTGCACAAGCAAAATGGCGGCTTAGGAGATGGGAAGTGGGGCTCAGTACATAGAGAATGTAAGTGGAGAAGAGTGGAGTCCAAACCACCAAAAAAAAAAGACAGCTTCTGGAATTCCCAGGCATTGAATAGAGCTAGTCTTGTGGGTGTGTCCTGGTTTATTAGCTGTGTAACCTTGGTAAAGTCATACAGTGTCTTTGAGTCTCAGTTTCTTATCTGTAACAGTGACTTTGGTGAAGTGTAACTATATGGAAATTGTTTAGCACACTACTTGGGCTAATCACTTTTCCATCACTGTGACAAGATATGTGGGAAAAACAACTTAAAGGAGGAAAGGCTTATTTTAAGTCATGGTTTCAAATGTTTCAGTCCATGGTTGATGGCTACAAGACAGAAACATCACGGTGAAGAACATGGTGGAGGAAAACTGCTCACTTCATGGCAGCCAGGAAGCCAAGATAAAGAAAGAGCCAGAGAGAAAAGGACCAGGGACAAGATACAGTGTCCCAGCTCACACACCCTTCAAGTAGGCACCACCTCCTATGTTTCCCAATAATGCCATCAAATAATGATCTCATCAATGAATTACTCCACTAATGAAGACAGAGTCCTGCTGACCCAATCACCTTCCTCGAGCTCACCTCTGAACATAGGACACTTTTACGAAACATTTCAGCTCTGACTCATTATACAGTTCTCCTTCCATGTGTTTTCCTCTTTACCTTGGCTCCCCTCTAACTTTCATGAAAGCTGGACAGGTGTCTTCTTCACTGAGGGCCGGAGAAGGCTTTCCCATATACTTATGCCCTCACCTCTGTCCTCTCCTTCATATACAGGGGTTTAAGGCACTTTGAATGTATTCAGGAAGAGTTCTAGGTTCTGGGTACCGCAGGAGAAAAGCAGGCTGGATGGATTGGCTAAGGCCCTGGGAGGGCAGCAGCCTCCCTGAGCAGTTCATACAAGGTTTGTGCTGGCCATATTCTGGGAGGAAGAAGGACTCCCACCTAGGTCCCAGTTTTCTGGCTCACCTTTCCCTTTCCCAACAGTGCCCAGCCAGCTGCTCTCTTCCTCACATTGCCCAAAGACTTCCTGTACCTCCTTTTGTCCTTCCTGTGACTAAAATCTCAGGTACTCAATGGTTCTTCCAGCCCTCTTCCCTTTGGGCCTAGAGCACCCAGACTGCCTGGATTCTAATTCTGGTCCCAGTACTAACTAGTGACCTTGGCTGCCCCATGACCTTTGGAGCTTCTATCTTTGTCTCTAAAGGACAATAACTGAGGATGAAATGGAACCTGGAGTGTTGGCTGGTTGTGAGCATTAAGAGAAAGCTGAGAACTGTCTGGCCCACCATGTGTAGTTGTTGGATAAAAACAACTATTATTATTGTTATTTGGCATCAGTCCTGCAGGGGCACTGGAGTGTCAGGGACATGGTGCCTGTCTTCAAGAAACTTGAATCATGTAGATCATGCTTGAATCGAGTCAGTACTTTCCCACTGACCTTGGAATAAAATTCAGGTGTTCTGCCATAGCCTATGAGACCCTCTGTAATCTGTTCCCTACCTACCTCATGTCTTCCCACTTCCCCTTCATCCCTTATTTTCCATCCTCACTGTCCTTTCTGTTTCTGAAATATGCCAACCCTTTCCCATCTCTCTGCATGTCCTGCCACTTCTACCTAGACCACCCATCCTCCAGACCCTTTCGATCGTCACACCAAATACTGCATCCCCATAAAGGCCTTCCTGGCTTTCTGAGTTAGAGTTGCCTTCTTGCTCCCACAGTAGCTCCCTATCTTGTAAGACCGCTCTGTTTTCTTCATAGCACTTATTATCATCAGAAATTATCTTGTTTCCTGTTTATCAGCTGTTTCCTCCTAAAATATAAGCTTTATAAGGAAAGGACCTTAACTGGATTGTTCTCTGCATTCCTAGCATTTAGAATGGTAGTGCCTGGCATACAGTAGGTGCTCAATAAATATTTGGTGGGTGAATGTATGAACACAAGTAACCATGACTGTAGGACAAAATTGGCAAGCACAGGGTCCTCCTTGGGGAGCCACTTGGGCCAGGGGCAGTGGGTTGTTGGGTTCTTTGTCCTGCTAACTCTGATTCTCCATGTGTTCCCCAGGCCAAGATGGCTTCTACTTGATGGTGGGCTCTTTAGCGTAAGCATTTTTGTAGCCAAAGGGGATATTAAAAATAATTAGCAACCAGTATCTTTATCAACTGCCAATCAGAACATGAGAGCCATAGTCTAGAACAATGGTAGCGAACCTATGACACAGGTGCCACAGCAGACATGCAGAGACCTCTCTGTTGGCTTGAGAGCCAAGTTGCCCCAGCAGCTGAACATCAATCAAATAGCAGTTGTTTTTTCTAAACTAAACCCTCACTATTCAGGTTTAATTGCAGTGGTGGCACTTGGTGATAAATAAGTGGGTTTTGGGTTGCAGTCTGGGCACTCGGTCTCTAAAAGTTTTGTCATCACTGATCACATGCATGGAGGCCTCCATCCATGGCATTCACCCTTTAGTTGCTCAGGCACTGGGGGTGGAGTAGAGGGGTTACCTTAAGGCTGAGAGTAGCATCTACTTACCAGAAGGTGAGGAAGTAGTTGAACATTTCAATAACCAGTGTCCCAGCATCACGCAAGGTGAGTGCAGATGAAATTCAGTAGACACCAGAGCTGTGTGGATTCTGCACTATTTCAGGAGCCGAGGTCCAGAGGAGCTAAGCTGTTGGCACTCTTGAGGCCCTCTGGGTACACTCCCACTCTCCCCAGGCTCCTACAGTACACATGTTCCTGCAAACAAGGAGAGAAGGGGTAGAGAGAGGGCCCGAGGACAATGACTGATCAAAGGCTGGGCCAGAACTTCAAGGCAGCAGATGAAAACTTGAGTATCATTTTAAGAAGGGGCAGGACAGCCATATATTCAAACTCCCTGGAAGCCCCAAGCTCTTCCAAGCCAAGGATAGGAGGTGTATCTCATTACGTCTTCCTTGCCCCAATGTACCCTGCAATTTGCTTATCAGTTTTCCTGGGGCAGAAGGGTAGGAACCCCCGCAAACCTTCTTTGGCTGCCAGATGAGGTACAGGCAAGTGGGGACATGTCGGGAGGATGCCTTTGACGTGAGGCATGGAGTGAACTTTCCTTTGCTTCTGCCTCCGTCATCCTCCCTCTTGGCACCCACCTCTCTTCACACCCCCAGGGATTCCCTGGAAGCTGAAGTGGCTCACGCCAGGAGGAAACCCTCTGGAAAATGTTTCTCATGTCAGGGAGTCGCCCTAAAGAGTCCCACAAAGTTGCTACTGAGATATGGCCAGAGACTGAGCTAATGGGGTGGGTTGGGGACATGTGACCCAGAGCATAGGTTCTTGGGTCAGGCCTGATCGTTACAGGTTGGGCAAAGCGAGTCGTAGGGAGACTGTGTGCTTAGAGAGGCCCTCTCTCTGTCTTTCTGAGGTTTCCTCTACTTTGAGCCACAGAGGCAGGGAAATACGCCGGAGGTCTCTCCTAAAGGGCCATGGGCCCAGTAACTCAGGCTGTGTCCTCTCTGCAGTGCTAGCAAGTGACACAGGCAGCTGGGACAACTTCTAGCTCCACTGAGAATGGGGGCCCGGATCAGAAGTTTTAGGCCAAGGTCAGGCCCGGTTCTGCTCCCTCAGACCTGGTGTTCTGATTCTTTGGGGGATACTCATAGGAATCCAGTGCTTCTGAAATGGCATGGCCCTCTGAGTCCTGTTCTGGGGCTGGCGTTCCTCAGCAACACCAGGCCCAACCCTGAGGCCATCTACTAGACCAGAGACCGAGGAGCATGAGGGTGGAGCAGTGGATCCCAGCCAGCAGGGCTGACTGCCCAAGTGGGCAAGAATGCCTTGTGGCCTCGGGCAGGTACAGATGAGATCTGGCCAGCCCAAGCCCATCTGTCACCAGCCAACGTCCTCTATGGGGTCTCCCTTTCCATTTGTCCCAGCTGAAGGTTGGCATAGCTCCATGCCAGGAGCTTAGATTTGGAGTTGGTCAGTGATGGAATGGAAAATCAGCCCAGCTTCTTTAGAAAGGTTTCCAAATGTCACTGGGTCTCAGTTTCCTCATCTGCAGCATGAGAATCACAGTTTCCATCTCATGGTTCTAGTGTTGGGATAAAATTAGACAATTCATGTCCAGGGCTTAATGTTATGTCAGCACTATGTAAGTACACAGGAATGAGGTCAGTGGTGGATAGGAAGGAGATAGATGTCAGGGAGCACCCGGAGCAAGGGTGGGCATGGGAGTAGTGTAATGATGGTCCTGCTTTCATATCTTCCTAGGTAGCTTACTCTCCCAGCCACCACTGTCTCTCAAGGCCTTCCTCCACAGTTCTAGCCCCAAGACTCACCGGAGCAGCTTCTCCTAATTCTCCAGGAAGCCTTCTGACATTTGAACGCTTCCCTTCCTCTTCACCTCCTTTGACTGCCCCCCCACCCCTGTCTCTTTTGTACTCCTTTGTAACTGTTTTGTCCAAAGCATTTAAAGGATTCTCCCTGACTCTACAGTGTATGTTATTCCTATTTCTTTTGTTTATTTCCTGAGTCCTTCGTTACTAGAGGAGTATTTTCTGAGGGAAAGCACATGCAAATCAGGAAGCGTCGTTCTCTAGAGACAGTGTCTGTGTATGACGGTGTTGGGCCAAGGTCAGACTCCAGGTCAGCTGTCAGTCTGCGGGCAAGGATAAGGGAAAGGCCTGGAGGGAAGTGAGCACAGACCTACTCTCTGCATCCTCCCCAGCAGGCTGGGGTCAGCCTTTCTGGAATGCACATATTCCCTCCTGGCTAACCCTGCCCCCATGTTGCTGAGGGTGCTGAGGTTGAGTGGACTCCCCCCATGGCCCAAGAGGGGCAACTGTTCCTACCATGAACCTTGCTCAGGGCCCTGTGAGGGCCTTTTCCTTCCTTGGCACCCTTGGCTCCACCTTTTCATTTGTGAAATGGGGGTAATCACCTGCAGCTTCTCCCACCAGGCCTGGTCCTTCTAGCTAACAAGCTTAAGGGGTCAGGGCCTTCCTGGCAGTCCTGTTGGGTGAGGTGTGTGTCCCTATCCCAAGGAAGAGATCATGAAGAATGTCAGGATAGACTGGATAGGGCAAGGGGAAGTAAGGGAGAAGGAAATAGAAGTCATAGGAGTTGGGATCATCAAAGAAGAGAAGGGGGGTCACAGAAAAAGGGGCATGAAGGTCAAAGGAGATGGAGAGGAAGGAAAATAGTCGCTAATGTTGGTAGTCAGGGACATCTGCGAAGAGGGGAAGAGTGGAGATCACATGCTAAGTGGGAGTAGCAGAGATCATGGGAACGAAGCCTGTAGAAGGAAGGCCAAGGGACTCCCTAATTTGGGGTAGCAAACCAACCAGGGAAATCCCCACAGTGCCAGTTCATAGAGACACAGGACAGCAGAACGCTATTGCTTCGACCTCACACCCGGAAAGGTGCAAAGAGCAAAGTTTACCCAATCAGGCTGATAATGATGGTCATCACAGCTTCCACGAGAGCAGCATTTTAAACAGCTTTTGGAAATGGTTTCAGGTTTTTTTTTTTTTTTAATTGTAAGTCACTCCCTCTAAGGGATAGTGGAAATAAATTTGAATAAGCAAAACAGGTTTGCTGAAAATAAAACCAGGACTCCTAAATTGCTCATTCAGCCTGCTTCCAGAAGGCTTGTCTGTCAGTCAGGACAGCACCTGTGGCTGAGTGAGCCGGCTCCAGCATGTACCAGGTGAGACGCTGCAGCTGGCAGTGGAGCTGCTGAGACGAAAGGGAGCAGCCACAGCATGGAGGGTTGAGGGAGGCCGGGCTCTCAGGTCTGAGATCTCATGGAGCAGTTAGGGGGAGGTTCAGGTGGGAGGGGGACCCAGGTAAGTGAGAACTAGTTTCTCCTTGACCTTCCCAGCAGGTGGCTGCTTTCATGGCATTGATCGTGGGAATCCACGCTCTCAGTTTGCGGGTCCCGGAAGACTGCAGCCACAAGCCCAGCTGTTGCCCCAGCAAAGAGCAGAACCCTCCTGAGGAGTGGATTACTATACCCATGTCTCCCCCGGAGCCTCCCAGCCTTGCCCACTACCCAGAATCCTGCAGGGCAAGTGAAGACGGACCCCTCAACAGCAGGGCCATCTCCCCCTGGAGATATGAGTGAGTCCGCTGTCCTCTTCCCGAATGCCTGTCCATGCCTCTCTGTATGTACTGATATCAGGGTGTGTGTGAGGGACCAGGGGAGTTCCACTCAATTATGGCTTACCTTCCCCTTTTGATCATCCCGAAGCCGGAAAGGTTTGGGAGTGACACAGGCATGATTTGAGTCTCAGGTCTGGCTCCCACTGGGTGAGCTTAAGCCAATAACTCCCAAGTTAAGTTTTCAAAGCTCAGAGTTTTGTTTTCATCTGTAAAATGGGATTATAATTTATATGCTAAAGTGCACATCAAGTGAAATAATGTTTGCAAAATATGTAGTTATGTTAGCGCTCTACTTTTCTTCTCCTCTTTTTCCTTCTTTCGCTTCTTCTTTTCTTCTTCTTCCTCTTCCTCTTCTTCTTCTCCTCCTCCTTCTTTCTTCTTCTTCTTCTTCTTTCTTTTTTTTTCCCTGCAATGTCCTGTGCTTTTCTAATTAAAATATCAGGGGAAAGTGCATAAAGCATCTTGGTACCAAATGCTACTGCCCTAGGCTATGATTGGATGACAAGCATAACATGATAGTGAAACTCTCAAGTCTGGGGGATACCTAAGTGGCTGGAGCCTGGGGCTGGTTTTCTTTGATCCTGGTCATGGTTATCTTATTCTTCTCAGATTTCTGTGCCACACAAATATTATAATTCTCTATTTGTGCCATGATGTGAAAAATATTACAAAGCACTGACATAGGAGCAAAGAATCAAAATATTAAAAATTAGGGCCTTAGGATGTCCCAAATGTAATTTTTCTGTCTTGCATCCTCCTTAGGAGTTTATGTCCCTAGCCCCTATAAGTCTGGTCTGATTACACTTGGCTTTGAGGATGGATGGAGAAGTTCCGGGAGGGTAGCAAGGGGTCAGCTTTAACTGAGATTAGATCTAAGGTGGAGACACCAGCCTTAATGCTCTGGAGTTATCTCAAAATGCTGTGTGAGTTCTGGGCCACATCTGATGGTGTGGGAACCACTGCGGAGGTAGGCTGCCAGATGGCTGATTCGGCGGTGGTCCACACCCCTCCAATGGAGGCTGTGAAGCTCTAGCCTTCCCAAAGTGTGTTCTGTGCAATACTCATTCCACAAGCTGCTCCTCAGAAAAAAAGTGATGTCAAGTAAGTTTGGGAAAGGCTACTCCAGCTCCTATTCCTTGGAAACTCATAGTAACCTCTGCATTAAAGTCTGCAAGAAGTCTGCAGAAAAGAAACCATTGAACTCAGTATCTTCCAAACTCGTTTGACCTCAGAACTTTTTTGCACAGGGAATTTATTAAGGAATCCCTTTTGGGAAATGCTGCAATAGCCAAACCCCAGTTTGCCTGGAATTATATGGGAAAAGGTCCCACAACCTGGGGGATTTCCTGCTAGGCTAGCAGAGTTCAGACCTATGGAGTATGTACTTTTCAGTGGTTTTTAAACCTTTTTTTTTTTTTCTTTTTTCCATGAGTCCTTTCAGAATAGGTAATGGAGCCTCCTGTGCCCCTGAAGTGTGCTGCGACACATGCTTGCACAGGGTCTGGAAAGGTGTGCAGGGAATGGCTCCCTCTGGGCAGTGGAACCAATAACAGACAGTTACTGTTCACTTTGCATTCTTTTCTACTTGTCTGTCAGAGTACTTTTTACTTTTGCAATGACAGTAAGACAAAAACCTAAAATTTAGTAATGACACTAAGAAACCTCATGCTAGAGCCCAGCATGCGTATCAGGTGGAAGAACAGCTGATCTACTGGAGGCTGAGGCAGGAGCATGCTCACCATCCCCTGCCTCCCTAAGGACCCCTGACCCAGGTGGACAGCCATCCTTTTGTCCCCAGCTCTCACTTACCAAATCTCAGAGACGAAAGAGGTGACTCGCACAAAGTGGGTGCTAGAAGTGAGATAAGAAGCCAGGCCCCCGACTGCATCATTTCCTTCCCCTTGTTTTGCCACCCTGCCTGCCCTCCAAGCCTTTGGCCTGTTGCTCCAGGGCCTGATGTGTGCCACCCCTACAGGTTGGACAGGGACTTGAACCGGCTCCCCCAGGACCTGTACCACGCCCGTTGCCTGTGCCCTCATTGCGTCAGTCTACAGACAGGCTCCCAAATGGACCCCCAGGGCAACTCGGAGCTGCTCTACTACAACCAGACTGTCTTCTACCGGCGGCCATGCCACGGAGAGCACAGCACCCACCACGGCTACTGCCTAGAGCGCAGGCTGTACCGTGTGTCCTTGGCTTGCGTGTGTGTGCGGCCCCGTGTGATGGCCTAGTCGTGCTGCCGCCTGCCCGAGGTTGCTCCATGGCTGGAGCAACTGGAGATGGGCAGTGACCTTGCCATGGTGGGTCACTCCAAGGCACTGCCTGGAGCAGCAGGACCCTGGGACGGGATGGCAGCCCAAGGAGGACCTGCACATCTGCACTTTTTGAAAGCACTTTCTGAAGGGAGTCACTGCAGCTTCTGCTCTGGAAGCTGGTGTCCTGGCATTTCCTCTCACTGGAGGCCACACTCCTATCTCTCTTTCCATCTCCAGCTGCCCTTGCCCAGCACAGGCACTTTCTTGATATTTTCCCTTTGCCCCTCATTTCACTTGTTCGTTCATTCATTCATTCATTCATTCATTCATCAAATACTCAGCAGGGACCTACTAAGTCTGTATCCTGGTGTAGTTACTAGTCCTTTGATGTGGATCATTCTAGGAGGAAGCTGTTATTAAACATGGAGAGAGTTATCTAAATAAATACCTGTGTTTAAAAATGGTCTAATTTGTCTTTGGTGCCCATGATACCTGAACACCTTGTGGTCCCCAGCCTGGTCCCTTCTCTTTCCCACCACCAGCCCTCGCCTACTGCCCACCCTGCTATCCCTCCCTACCCTCCAGAGTTTCCCTTATACCCTCCCATCTCCTCTTTCTCCGGCTCTTTGGTCCAGCCCTGAACACCAGCACGCTGGAGAGACAGAGGCCTATTGAGGCACCGCAGTAGGCACACAGCGCCCCCTTGTCTCTTTGACAATCTGCCTTTGTCCTCTGGTCCTGGCTGCTGCAGCTTGGTCTTGGGGGGTTGTTGCCTGGGCTGGGCTCCAGCTCCCACCCTTCCTAGAAGGAAAAGGGAGAAAGAACCAGCCAAGGAAGAGGGTTACGCTTATGGGAGGGGGACACAGACTTCCTCAGGCTGGGGTCGAGCAGGGGCTCCTACTCCTGCTCTTGTCTCTTGGCTCACCTCCCAGCTCCTGGGTTTTTGTTTTTCCTGACCTCCTCTCTTTCCCTTCCTTCTCTCCTTCTCTGGGGCTGGGCTGAGCTCGAGTAAGGGGAGGGTTAACCACGCCTCCCTCCTCCCCCTGTTCTCCAAGGGGCCAGTGCAGGCCATAGTGAAGGCATTTGGGCAGCTGAGTGAAGGCCAGGCAGGCCTCCGTGTTTTACGGTCAGGTTTCGCTCCTGTCTGCTTTCCTACCTTGCGAGCTTTCTGTTCCTCTTCCTGAGCTGGTAGCCACGGTGGGGGGCTGTGGCCTGTGGGCCCCAGGGAGATGTTCAGTGCTTGGGATCGCCGGGACCGGCCTCCTGAGGAGGGGACAGCGGCAGGGCTCCAAGGCTTCGCTGTGGACAAGACCTTCCTCTCTTCCCTCAAAGGCATCCTGCTGGAAACGGAGCTGGTAACAGCTGCCTCCCCATCCTGGTGCCTCCATCTCTCCCCTGCTCAGCTCCCCGGCCCAGCCGTGTGCTGGTCCCCCAGGCTCCCCGCTCAGCACCCTCTTCCCAAGCTTTCTGGACACTTCTGCCTGTAGCTGTGTTTTCACCCCCTATTTGGCCTTCTTGCTGCCTCTCTATCTGGAGGTGTCTGCAGCAGGACAGACTGAAGTTTGGCAGCGGACAGCATTCTTAGACATGGAGGGAGTATGAGACATGGGGATGGGACAGAGGTCTCTCCTCAGTTGCTGGAGTAGCCACTTCTCAGCAAAGAAGTCCAATTACGAAAAAGGGCAGACTTCCCGCGGCTATACTTTATCTGGCGGCTGCTGCCCACGAGCGTCTCTTCTCAGGTCAGACTCTCCCTGACTGCTTAGCAAGACCACAGCGTAAACCAGGGCTCTGCTGTCTGCCATCCTATGCCGTGGGGAGCTCCTGCCTTCCGAGCCTTTCTCTTGGCATGGAGTCAGAACTCTGGTTCCTGTCAGTGGCGTTCCAGGCCTCCGGGAGTGGGGATAGCAATATGGGGCAAGAAGAGACTCCCGAGGTGCAGGGCTGCTGTGGCACAACCCCAGGGGCTGGTGTGCACATCATGTGGACTCTGCTCCTGGGACGCTGTGTTGGTGGGCTGCCATGGGCTAGTGCACCTGGAGCTGTGCAGTGTGGCCAAGTTCCTGAAGTCACAAGGGTAGGGAGGCAGAAGGGTGGGGGTAGAGGGTGGTAGGTCCAAGGATCCACCAAAGACACGTGTGTTGGGCGCCAGCTGGGGTGGGGGCGTGTCTTGGGGAGGGGAAGGCCAAGGCCCGGCCCGTGTGTCTGCTTCCTGGCCAGCTCCCATGCTTGGTTCCGCAGGCCCTGACCTTCATCATCTTCATCTGCTTCACGGCCTCCATTTCTGCCTACATGGCTGCAGCCCTGCTGGAGTTCTTCATCACACTCGCCTTCCTCTTCCTGTATGCCACGCAGTACTACCAGCGCTTTGATCGACTCAACTGGCCCTGCCTGGTGAGGACCTTGCCTCCCTGACCCTGTCTTGGTCCCCTCCTTCCTCTCAGTCAGAGTTTTTCTTTTTTTCTCCCAGCTTCCCTCCATTCACATGTTCCAGGGGGCTGCGCCCTGCGCTGTGCCCTGTGCTGTGCCCTGTACTCAGAACTACACTTTGGCCCACGCTGGTTTCTTAGCTGCAGGGTCCCTGCGCAGGATGAGGGCACACACACATCCTTACCTCTGCTCTCCCCCTCACCAGCCCTCAGCCCTGCCCCACCCAGCCCTGCTGGCCGGTGTGTTCCAGCCGCTGGCCAGGGCCAGTCCTGCACCCCCTCCCCGGTCCCTGGCTGCTCTGGACTCATCTGCTGCTGTTCCCTGGGCATCCTTTTGAGCTGCCTCTCTTGAAAGTGCTTTATACATGTCCAGGGGAATCCTTGCATAAGGATTTAGGTCACCAATTAGCCTGGGAAACCTCTAGGTGATTGCCCTGCCTTCTGACCTCACCCTCCTGCTCCCCAGGACTTCCTCCGCTGTGTCAGTGCCATCATCATCTTCCTGGTGGTCTCCTTTGCTGCTGTGACTTCCCGGGAGGGAGCTGCCATTGCTGCTTTTGTGAGTGCAGCCCCCTAAGGCTTTGGCCAGTGCTGGCACCCTTCCTGCATCCAAAGCCAAAGCCAGGGGCTGGGGATGTAGCTCAGTGTAGAGTGCTTGACTGGCACACGCAAGGCCCTGGACTCAAGCCCCTGTATCACAAAAACCAGCAAAGACAAAGCCAGTGCCTGGGGTCTGGCCTGCACCTCATCCCATACCACCTGCAGCCCTCTCTCTCGCCCTTAACCCAGTGGCCCTGAATCCTCTGCCGTGCCATCCCTGCTTCTCCCCTCACAGGTATTTGGCATCATCCTGGTTTCTGTCTTTGCCTATGATGCCTTCAAGATATACCAGACTGAAATGGCACCTAGGGCTTCTCAGGGTGAGTCCCTGTGCACTGAGAGAGAAGATGCCCCCATTCCCACCCCAGCTGCCCCAGCCTGACACAGCTTCCTTGCCTGACTCCGTCTTCACAGGGGACCAGCAGTGACTCTGAAGCTACCTGGCTCCCAGGCCCAGTCAGACACAGGGGACTACAGAGCCCAGATGCATCTCCTTGTATTCACGGCCCACCTGGCCCACAGTCCCCCACATCAGGCCTGAGAAGTCAGAGGATGTATCTATGGAGGCTAGTGCTTTGGGGTCCGGCCTCTGATGAAGTTCTGGCCAGAAGAGGAGAGGGTGAGGGGAGGAGGGAAGGAAGCTGGGCCCCAAGTCATTCCCAAATTAAAAGATTCAAATCTTACTGGTGGGTCTTCTTCTCCCCCGGACATTAGGCAGATCAGGAATGTCAAGGAACATTGATGGAAATGTTGCCAAGTAGGTCATGGACCCCTCTGGGACCAGGTCTGAGCAGTGAGGTGGTAGAGCCCTGAAGAGCTGAAGACACCCTCCAAGGATGAACTTCTACACCGTAGCCTGAAGTGTCTGAGGAGGGAAAAATCCTCAAAACACCATATGCAAGCCCACTGTGTGATGTACCTGGCACCTGGAGCTCTGTGCCTGAAAAGCCACATCTTTCCGATGCGGAGAAGTGGGCACGCCCTTACCTATGCAAACCTGTCAGAGGGCACAATCTGAGGTGCTTCTCTGGGGCAGGTGTAGAGCTCCCCCTGGTGGTGGGGGGGAGGACTTGGCTGGCTGGCAGCAGGGGAGAGGGCAGTGGCAGTTGCAGGCTTCAGAGGGAGAAATTCCTAAAGTGCTGGTGTTGTAAAGGCCCTTAGAAATCAGTTGGTTCAATGCCTTTGTTCTATGTAAGAGGAAATGGACTCGGCTAGGGGAAGTGACTTCCTTATTTGTGACACAGCTAGGGCTACAACCCAGCTCTCCTGTTAGCTAAACAAATGATTCAGGTACTGTACTAAGCCTCATTTTGGTTCAGAAAACAATGGCCCAGCCTCATCTGCAGCTCCTTCCACCAGCGGCCCACTTTCCCACCCTGCAGCTTCTCAGCACACATTTCCAAGCATCTCTTGTGTGCAGACCCTGTGCTGGCACTGGCGATTCAGAGGTGACTGGTGGACCTGCCCGTGAGCCCTCATGGGTTGGGAGAGAGACCAGCTAGTGAGGGGCTCCCCTAAAAGCTAGGGGAAAGATTGACTCTGAAGGCATATGGGGTGGTCACTGCCACAACCCGGGAATCTGCCCTGTCTGGTCTGTGACAGTCCAGAGCAGTCAGCACTTCCTGTCCAGCCCTCAGAGCCCAGCATGACCCAACTCAGGGGCTCCATCCATGGTGACTTGCTGTTCCCTCTCCAAGGCTTGTTGCTGCCCTAAAGCACCTTCCTCCTTCCTCTGGGGTACTCTTTCCAGTTGCAGGACCCAGCCTCCACACCTTGCCCAAACTCCGCATCTTGACTCTGCGGTGGAGCTCTGCTCCTTTGGTGGTGCTGACTCTCTTAGACTTTTCCTGCCTCCTGTTTCCTGTTCTCGTATCTTTGTGTCCTGGCCTAGCTCTCCAGGGCCAGAACCAATTGGATTTCATGTTTCTCTCTGCCCTGCTCACAGTGCTCAGGCTTTATGCATAGTCCATTCTCAGACTAGTTGACTGACCTTGGAGGCTGGGCCAGGACGGGCACCACCTCAGAGAAGGGACAGAAGAGGTCCATCTAGGGAACTGGGGAAAGGGCCACCAAGTAAAGGGATGAGGAGGTGGTCTGGACAGTCTTTCCCAAAAGCCCAGCAGAGGCAGGAGCAGATGATCAGGACCAGCTCGGTCCCCTGGCAGCTGTGTGGCTGGTCCTCAGTGGGTGCCCAGAGACAGCAGAAGTGCATGTGGTGTGTGTACCTGCGCTGTCTGTGTCTGTGTGAAAGCCCAAATGAGATGAACTGTGCCCAGGTTTGAGCCACAGTGTACCTGAGTTTGAGCTGCGCATCAGCTGGCCCCAGAGTGTTGGGACACCGCTGCGTGAGGTGCTGACCCACAGAGCTGGGGGCAGACCCTGGGGATGACAGAGAGGGGCTCCCTGTGGGTTACTTCCAAGGGGCTGACTAGATGGGACCTTCTCCATGTCCCTTCTCCGCACCTCCACTCCAGCCAGCTCTGAGCCTCTCCTGGCATCAGTGGGAAGATCTTTTTGGAAAGGACAGTGTTCTAGGACAAATTTAATACCTGTGGTCTCAGAGGTACAGGAGGTGAAGGGTAGTTTCAGTTTTGGCAATAAAGTTCTGACTCCTAGTGTCTGTAACTGGCCCACTCTTTTGAAAGGCCCCCTACCCTTGCCCTGTGTGGGCAACTGAGCCAAGCTGGGCTTGGTTTCCTCCTCCGCAGATGCGGGCTGCTTTGGTTCCCACAGCTCTGACACAGGGGCTGGAACCACCTTCCTCTTGGACCACCAAGCTTCCTGTTCCAGGATGGAGGTTTGGCAGAAAGGACAAAGGACTCAGGTAGGGTCAGGCACTTGAGTTTATTGTGGGTCAGCCATGGCAAGACAGTGTCACTCTGCAGACAGTGTCACTCTTCATCGTGCATTTTTTGCTGGGAGAAGAAGAAGAGGTAAGAGCTGTCAAGAAGGCGTGGTGTAGGGTCCCTAGGGTTTGCAGGGACCTATGCTTAAGAAGGACAGGTTAGCCTCGGGGATCTTGGGGTCCCTTGTTAGGGGTGCTTGTAGCTTAGGGGACAGGGCTGGGGCTTTCTGTAGAGGTTCCAGTCTGAGGGGGGATGCTGTGAGCAGGAGGGTGGATTCCCAGGCAATGAGTGCTGTGGGATGCTCAGGCCTGTTCAAGTACTGTGTGAGCAGAAGCTGCTCTGTGGGACACACGTCAGAGGGCATGCCGATGCGGGGTGACTGCTGAGGTCCAGGGGAGGGACCCACCTTGGTGCCAATGTCTCGGCTCTTGGCCCGTAGCTTGTTGACTTGGGACTCGGCAATGTCCGCTCTCTCCTCCGCCTCATCCAGCTCGTGCTGCACCTTGCGGAACTTGGACAGGTTGGTGTTGGCCTGCTCCTCCTGTGGGCAGAGGGAGGATGAGGGGAGAGGGGTCACGGGGAGCAGGTATTCACAGTCTCTTGAGCCACCTGCTCTGTCCTTGACCACTCATCCTCACCCATGGTCCTGTTCCTTCCCAAGAATCTCCTACCCCTGGCTTGGCACCTTCCTCAAACTTGTCCAGCACTCAGAATCCTTCAGGGCTACTCACAGCCCAGGATGAATTCCATGCTGCCTGGCATGACCCCCCAGAACCCACTTACCTGTACCTGGTCCAATCATGACTCAGATAGACGCTTGCTGACCCAAGGTTTCTTGCACAGGTGTACTCATGCCACCTCACTCCCACAATTTCCTGCCTGTCTCCCACAGTTTCCTGCCTGCCTGTGTTCCCTGCTGCCCTGCACCGAGTTCAGTCCCCTTCCTGGCCTGATTCCAGCTCCACAGCCACTTTCCTGCTTTCAGCGCCCTCTGCCCCTGTCCCATGTTAGCATCTCCGCTGCCTTCTCTTGGACTGACAGTGTAGGGACTGTAAGCTGAGGCAGGCAGGTGCAGGGGCAGATGCTGCCCCGCTTTTGTGAACTCAGATTGCCTGACATACCTTTGAGCATACTGGACACATAATAAAGGCTTTTAGAGAGTTAAAGATTAGAACAGACCTTTGTTCAGGTCCTGCTGTGGCAAATATTCACTGGCTCACACACAGTAGGGGTGCCGGTGACAGGGAGGAAAACCACAAACTCACCGCCTCCTCAGCCTGGCGCTTGTAAGCCTTGACCTTCAGCTGCAGCTTGTCCACCAGGTCCTGCAGCCGCAGCAGGTTCTTCTTGTCCTCCTCTGTCTGGGGGAGGTGGGTGGGAGAAGGCAGTTTTGGGAGAGGAGCAAGTATAACTACCTTTCCCTCCCCGCACCACGCCACTCTTTTCCCCGGGGTTCAGTTGTCCTTCCTCCCAATGGCCCAGGTCGAAGAGGTGGTGAGGAAGATTCCAGCTCCGATGCCACTTGCAGGTGAAAGGGGCCAGGCAGGCATCTCAGTCAGGAATTTACAAAGCAGTGAAGTCCTGAAGCTGGACGTGGAGGGAGGATTCAGAACCAAAGAAAACTCCCTAATGTGGTCATATGGAGGCACCTGGTCTGTTTTGGCTCAGTCTGGTGAACAGACTGGAGCAGCATGAGGTGACCAGAAGAGTAATCATGAGGACAGCAGAAAGAAGGAGGCATTATCACTGCTCAGACTATTCTAATCTGGAATTCTAATTTGTTGTACTGGGCCAGAGTTCAGGCATCAGGATCACTACTTCCATGTCACTTGATCGCTCCTATCTCCATATTACTGGATGTGCCAGGATGCCATTTCCACTTGTGTTCATGCCAAATTTTTAGTTCTACATCTGTAATCTCTTTCCTGTGTACCTCTGGTGTCCACCAGTCAAATGGACCAACATTTCCATCTCCTCCGTTTTTCCTTCCCAGGACACTGTGAGAACAACAGGTCAAGGGCAAAAACGGACTTGGGAGATGAAAGGCTCAGAGCATTCGGAGATCTTCTTTTACTAGGCCTTCTCTTATTTGTCCCAGAGTTTCTGTGGAAAATCGCCATGTCTTTTTCCATCACTTGACACTTTTTCCTAAACCACATGATCTCCTTCCCTGTCAGGCTGGTAGAAGGTGGAAAGATTCTTTTTTTTTTTTTTTTTTTTTTGTGGTGCCGGGGATCGAACTCAGGCCCTTGTGCTTACAAGGCAAGCACTCTAATCACTGAGCTAAATCCCCAGCCCCAAAGTGGAAAGATTCTTTGGACAATTTTGAAGCCTTCATCGTGGCACTTAGAGTTATTAAAAATCTGAAGAAATGCTGGTTAAATGAGATTTCAGGAAGTACAAGTAAATTCTTCTTTGCTACAAAAACTTATGAACTCAAGCTGAAGTGACCCCAGAGAATGTGAAAGGAAATTAGTCTTCGAAGAGCATCTCAAAAACAGGAGGCCTTGCCTGGCATTCCTGGAAGGTGGCTCAGGAGGGCCCTGTCCGTGCCCGGAGGCGGAGCTGCAGAAGTTGCCTCATCTACTCCCCAGCCCCGACCCGCACCTGGTAGGTGAGCTCCTTGATGCGCCGCTCACTCTTCCTCATGCCCTTGACCGACTCCGCGTTGCGCTTCTGCTCAGCCTCCAGCTCGTTCTCCAGCTCCCGCACCCGGGCCTCCAGCTTCTGCAGCTGCTTCTTGCCACCCTTGAGGGCGATCTGCTCGGCCTCGTCCAGCCGGTGCTGCAGGTCCTTAA
>PVJO010015633.1:0-44488 GCA_004026905.1 Hystrix cristata
CAAATTTCTACATTTCGTTCATTCTCTAAGACTCCGAGGCTGAATTTAAGGGGTATGAACTAATTGATCTGGTTTGGGAAATATCAAGGCAGTCAAATGTTCAGGCTGCGGCATCGGTGCTGCTGGATACTTTAGCCAGATTAATAATGAGGATCAGGAGCCAAAGCAGAAGGGAAATATTTAAAATTTTTAAAATTTGTCCAGAAAATAGGTGCATGTTAAGCCTGGTCCAAAGGATGCATGGTTGCTGATGACTGGTGCATCATAACCAAACCAACATCTTCAAACCAGAACAAAAATAAAGATGCCTTAAGGACATTTTAGGAATCATTAAAACCCACCCCAGATTCAAGAGTGCAAAAGTATAATTTTTTCATTTAAGAAGATGTCTTTTGATCTGCCTGCTTCAAAAGGGCCACTTAGGAAAGTATTTCCCTGGATACATTTCACAATGTTCAGGCATTTAGGCACTCAGATGGCACTACAGTCATGTTCCAAGGGGGCCTGGATGCTGCTTACACAGCTGGCAAACCTTCACATCATCCAGTTCATGCTGGTTGCTTAGGCATGTAGATTTCAAGAGTTATAGGATCCTGGAATCTTCTATCCAGCTTTGAAAGGAAGGCCTGGAAGGTCATGTAAAAGCATGTAACAGTCTTGTCAGAGTCCCTGTAAAGAGATGCTGAGAGGATGGTGTATGAAGCTATGGTAATAAAGGTGTAAGACTTAATGTCTGCCCTGCTAAGTGCTGGTATTGGTTTGGTCTTATTCTTTTCTACTCCCTTACTTCTCTCTTTTGCAATGGAAATATTTACTCAGTACCATTGTATAATAGGATTAAGTAACTTGCTTTTTAAAGATTTTGGAGGCTTACGGCTAAGAGTTTGCCTTGAGTTTCACAAGATACTTTCATCTTGGACTTTTGGAATATATTGGAACTGTTGAGATTGTAGGGAAGGCAACAATGCATTTTTTTTTTTATTAAACACAGCATAGTTGATTCATGTTGAGTGGAGTTATAAACCTATTAGTATTGTTATTTGAATGTTACATGAAGTTTAAGTAAATGTGTTTGGGTGTCAGCTTGACAAGGTGTGAAATGCAACAGTTAAGTTTAATTGCCAATTTTATTGTCTTGGGAGCTATGTAGGGGATTCATAAAGCACCTTTATGCGTGTGTCTGAGTAGGGCATGAAAGTATGAGCTTGGGGTGTATATCTGGACCCTGATCTTTCTCTGTAGTGCAGTTACACTGCTCTGCTTCACAACTGCCATTTAACTAAGCATCTTTGTCCTTCTTTGCCCTTTCAATGTGATGTTTTGCCTTGGAGCCTGAAAACCATGGACTGAATCCCCTTACACCATGTGCAAAATATAACTCTCTTCCTATAAGTCATGAGTGTCAAATATATTGTCCAGTATTGGAAAACTGATCAATACTCCAGGGAACCTCAGTCATTACCACTACAAGCAATTCTTATTATATTAGTTTTTATTTGATTGATCTATGTAAGAATGAATTATGTATGCATGAGTTTGCTAACACATCCAAGGCAGAGAGACCTTTGTGTCTCTTAAGAAAGTATCAACAGAATGAGGTTGTTGGTATTGAAGGCTAATATCCCCTCAGTTTCTAACACTTTCTCAATAAAACTAAACAGATTTTGATTAAATGAGCTCTCAACTGCTTGCCTCAGCATTTTCTCTGTTCACAGGTCACCAGTCAACCATATCAATGAGGTGTGGCAGTCACACATAAGAATTAATACCTTAAAAAAGGATAGATGGGGAATTTGTTAATAAACACCTTTGGGCTGGATATCTCTGGTACACACTCTTTAAATTGACCCCAAGTTTTCTCTAATGGGATAAAACTCCAGTTGCCCCAACTAGTAGCACACTTGATAACACATCATTTACTAGTGTCTTCCTCTTTTACTGCCTTACTTGTCCATTCTCTTTATGAAGTTTCCTGAGCTCACCTCTAAAATAAGCTGTTGGTACTAGAAGAGGACCGTATGAGAAAAGTATCATACTCATGACAGAATTTCATATGAGTAAAATGCATGCCAATAACAAATTCTCATTACAAAACACAGTGTGACTTTATAGCATTTCATATCTGAAAAAAAAAAACTTTTTAAAGCCATTTTAAATAACATCTCCATTTCTACCAAAAGAAGCAAAATAGGAAGACCATTAATAGTAATGCTTTGCTCTTGTGCATAATTTTGCACTTTTTAAAGCACTTTCCTATATTTAATCATTATTTGATCCTCATGACAACGCCGTACAAAATGTAGGGCAAATGTTAGCTTGAGGGACAATGTGGAGTGGTGGAGTGAGCTCTCTGAACTGGAGTCTGGAGACCTGATTCTGTCAGTAATTAGTACTGCAACCACAGGCAAGGCCTTAACACTCGCTGGGTCCCTCTGTCCTTATCAAGGAATCAGGGACTAGTCTATAAAATTGCAAAGAATCTTTAAACTATGCACATCTTATAAGATCTGCAATACAGACATGGAAAGTGAAGTATATGGGTTGTAGTTGCTGTAGGGTCAGAAAGTGGTCAGTAAAAAGCCTAGGATGAAAATCAAGATCTAATAACCTTAGAGAAAGGGAACATTATGTAGGAAATGGTATCTAACATTGATTTAGAAACTCTTATATTAGCCATTGAGATCACATTATGTACCACATGTTATCATCAATCCTGAAAAAAGTCCTGCAGGGTATGTTTTAATTTACAGATGACAAACCTTAGAAGTCAAGTATTTATGTCACTTGGCTTAGGTCACGAGCTATCAGTGGAGCTCTTGATACTTGAACCTGTCGATTTACTTAAAAAATGATCCTCTTTAGCAGATCGAGTGATTTTTGCACGTTTCACAAGTATGCTAATAATGTTAAGACAGAGCAGAAGCTTGGTATTTATAAGTTCAAATCTTGACACTTTCTCTCGTGGTATTTTCTCACCCATATGATGGCAACAATTGTTCCTTTAAGGTTGTTAAGAAAAATAAAAGTGACGAAGAATTCAAAGTCTTTGGAAATTGATTTTTGCTGCTTGTTAGTCTTCCTCTCCGCTCCCCACTAATTTTGTTGTCAATCCTCCCAAACCAGCTGCACACTGGCAGTTTCATATGACTAAAAACACATGGGTAAAATTGGAAGGTAGGTGGTATATTGGAAATCTTAGAGGAATTTGTTTTATCTTGTTTTACTTCTGTCCTGAGTCCACCCTGTGTGTTTTATGGAAAAGTCCACCTTAGTATATGGTTTTAGGACTCTTATTATATTTACCTGTTCTATGCTGACAACTCTTCTCATTTTATTTTAGCCAATGAGCCTGTGTGTGTCCATGCATATATCTGTGTATGTATAAGTGGATATGTTGGAGATTGTTGCACTTATTTTCAGATTCTGCTAGGGAGTAATTCATAACCAGTGACTGTAGGTGAACCATGAAGCTAGGAGGACATGTTGCATATACCAGGGAAATTGCATAATAATTATTTTAGCTTAAATCACACTGAAATGCTTAATTAATACTTTTAATTAATAGTTGAAAGATTAATCAATCAATAATTATAGCAATGATGATAGGGTATAATTGTGCTTAATTAGAGGGGGCTGATTAATGATCAGGGTAAACCTTTCCTTGAAAAAATCCAGAAATGATGGATTTTGGCTCACAGAACTAAAAAGAAAGGCCAGAATTGCATATGATAGGTCCTTGGCAACTAGGGCATGAAAGGAAAAATACATGATTAAACAAAAAGAAATTATTCTATTGTTCAGCTTGTACATCATTATACTGCTAATTTGTACAAGTTTGAGATTAATGAAAGAAAATATGCATCAGAGGAAGTCTACAGAAAAAGAAAAAAAAAAGGAAATTGCTTGAGACAGTTTTCTTTGGAAGCTCATTTCTCAGGGTTGCTCTTTCTGTCTCCAAGGGCAAAATGGTTGTGTGAATTCAGATGACATTCTTATCACTTCATCACAGGAAGAGATGAAATGAAGGATTAAGGATGTGTTCCTTGTTTATGGAATGATGACCCTTTGACTTCTCTGATAGGTTCTAATCAAATCTAAGTGACTACTGGAACCTACGTGACTCCTACCTAAAGATGGTTGAATTCTCTTTGGAGAAAGTGTAGGTGATTTCTAACTAAGGTGGATGAATCACACAATGCACTCACCTGATGAAGCTATCTGTGCTGAAGAGTTGAGAGAACGATTGTTTTTTGGAGTAGATGACACCATATTTTCAATCCTGCACATCACTCTAAAGAAATAGATCAAATTTAATGTAAACATCTAGGAATACATAAACAGATTCATGGTACAGAAAGACAATATCACAAAGTCTTTTTGAAAGTCTTTCAGTGTACTAGAAAATATGTTTTGGCTGAAACTGGGAAACTGCCTGCTCCCAAACTTACTCACAGCTTACATCCATTCCTTTTGTCTCCCTACAACTTGTATAAATGCTCTGTAAATGAAATCTCTAGCAGAGCAAGGAGTGTCTATGAAAAAGCATGTAAAGAAGCACTTCATGAACTGAGTCAATCAATGTTTATATTGATTATACTCTCTTTGTACAAACATACATGTTACTCTGGTAGATGCAAGTAAAAGGAGAGATTGTACATCTCTGTTGTTAAATTCTGGAGAACTACTATACATAATTGACTGAGAACATAATATAGTAATCAGAGAACAGTTTCAGTATATAAAGAAATTACACTAGGTCTCTTGTGAAAAGAAAAAAAAAACTAACCATTATTTTTCCATAGTTTAGCATCCTGTTATGTTTTTGTAATGCAATTCTTACATTTACTGTCCATATTTAACACAAGCATCACAAGTGAACACAATTTTCTTAAGTCTGATCTTCAGAAACTGATCACAAGTCTCCGGGTTCCCAGCCCATTTGCATTTTTGACATGTAATTTTCAATCACCATCTCACATTAGATAATTCAAAAAAAGATTCACAGAGCTCGGGAAAGTGCTACATTTCTGACGACAGTTGTTGTGTTATAACTGTTTCCTCTCTTGTTGAATGCAGTCTTCAGGGTGGAGAAGTTGGTCTGATTACCATAGTTCTTCAGGCCTCAAGCATCTAACCATGAGCGTTGTCTTGGACTTGACGAGCTTCATCGTGAAACTCTAGAGAGCCCCCATGAATTATTAGCTAGACTCTGACGTGGTCTCAGGGTACCACCATAAATATCAAAGAGACTCCTACACTTGGGAATTTCCAATGAATTCCCTTCTTAAGAAGTTTAGAAAATGACCACCCAGATTACTTAACATAAAATAGTGTTATGTTGACTGAACAAGATAATGTGTCTTAGCATTTTATTTTAAATTTTAAACCAAAGTACCGTGTCTGGGCTTTATTTTTAAAGACCAAGAGAATAATACACATTTATTTTATTCACTATGGTACAGTACTACTCAACAATTTCAGAAAAGGAAATGTCAATGTTGAGCTCAGTAGTCAGAAAAACATCCAAAACTGACATAAAACTTAAATTGGATTTTGCAGGATATGTGTTATCTGCTAGAAAGAAGTTTCCTCATATTTCGTATAAGCCAAGAATGTAGTTCACATTATTACGGTAATATTAAAAGTAGGTTTGCTGACTGATTTCTAAAACTTTCTTGTATATTTTAAAAACTTGTTTGTACATTTTTAATGTTTCATAAACACACAATTCAAGAGAACCTGTGTGTTTTTCTTTACATACCCATGGAAATCAACTTACAAGGGGAGTGGAGGAAAAGAGCCTCTATGCCAAGTCTCTACTTTCTTGCTTTATATATATTTGGGCATGAAAAAACCAGCAAGTTTGGTAGCTGGATCCTGAGGCAAGAACCTGGTTGTAATCTAATCTAATCTAATGTCTATCAGTTTCTAGCTTGATCAGTTTATGTAAGGTGCTTGACCTGTTAGAAATTTAGTTTCTCTACCTGCTAAATGAGAATGGCATTTGCCTTGTCTAGCTCACAAGTTTATCATAGGGTCCTAGAGTGCTTTGTAAACTTACCAAACCATCTTATTGCCTACTTGAACTCAAAGGGGTAAATTAGAAAAGAAGTTGAAAGCTAACAATATATTCTTTAGTAGTAACACTCTCCTTTCTGTCAGACTCATTAACTGTCCGTAATCTTCCTCTTACCTTTTTTTGAATGATTCTAGTATTCTAGAATGATTATTTTTTAGAAGTTTCTGATAGATATACTCTGAAATCATTTTCCTTCAGTTTCATGGCAGATCGGGAGATATCAAACACACAATTCCATGATCAGGAAATGTAATGACCTCGGCTGAGGTAATTGAGTTAGTGAGCTCCTGAAGGCAGGAGCCTATCTTTTGCATTCTGATTTTGGGCGGCATGAGATCTACTTGAGGCTAACGTCTACACACAGAAATGTAGTGTACTTCCTATCAATGTATGTGTTATTACAATATATGTTAAAAAGTTACTTATGCTTAAAGGTTTGAAAATTGAATTCTGACTGAGGGGAGGATCAGAGTATGCTTTAGAAAAGGTGTATTATTTCTTTCTCTTGAGAGTCAAAGAAAGAGCTGTGTGAGGATTTCAAATACAAGCTTCAGCATGCCCAAATTTCAGAGTGGAAGAAAGAGTGGGACCTGCTCCAGGGATAGTGGATGGGGTATCAAAGGCAGGAGGAGGGAAGCTTTGGATGAAAAGCTAAGACTGTTCACACTGTAACTGAGGTGCACACAATGGATTAGTATAGAGGATGGCAGGAGAAGAAAGATGCATCACATTTGATTTTGAAACACCACCCTTACTCTGGCGAAAGGTTTGGATGGGTTGCACAGGAAAGATGGAAGCTAGGAGGTCAAAACTTTCAGATAGTGACTTTAACAGGGGATTTTTATTGACAACTTAATATAAGCCAAACAACATTCAAAGCCTGCTAAATTTGTCAACACCTTTTATTCCCTAAATGATTCTAAGATCTACATATTTCCTTTGTATTCATTTCATACACAAGAAAACTGGCAACCCAGAGACTTAAGTAAACCTATTAAAGTGGCATCAGACTATTTGACTCCATGTCCACATTTCTTCAACCAGAAGTTGACCTGAATCTGAAATAAAGCAACAAACAAACAAACAAACAAACAAAAGAAAATAACAACGAAATTTCAGAAAGATGATCCTTTGGGGCTGTGCTTTGATTTGTATTGTCTCCCACAGGCTCGTGTGTTGAGGTTTGATCAGCAGCCTGTGGCTCTGTGGGGAGGTGGTGGGATCTTCAAAGGCGGGGCTTAGTCGAAGCGTTTAGGACGCTGGGAGTATGTCCTTGAATGCAGAATTGATGGAAGTGCCATCCTCTCTCGCTCAGCTTCCCTGCAGCTATGAAGTGAGCAATTTCATCTGCCATGATCCTCTGCCTTGCCACAGGTGAGAAATCCGTGGAGCCAAGCGACCACGGACTCAAACCTCTGAAACACCAGCCAAAGTAAATATTTCCTCCTCTCACATTATTATCTCAGACTCACAGAAAGCTGATAACTTTTGAGATGTGGTGAACGGCAAGGCTAACGGTGTAAGAGTAGAACCAGGGTAGATAGAGGGTGGTTTCCATTTAATGAGTTTGGGACCTCTGCAGGATATTCACAAATGTTTATGAGTTGTGAACCTTAGTTTATGAAATTTGAAACAGTGGAAATCCATAAACTTTGCCAGATAGAGAATTATTACAAAAAGAGAAGAAATTATTTACACGAAGAACTTTGTATCATCGGGAAAAGTACGGAGGAACCGCTGGACATCCCCTTTGGCCTGAGCGCAGTGCCCTTCTCTCTGGGGCTGTCCTGGGCCTGTCGGTTGGTCCCTTATGCTCACACTTCATTCCTGAGCCCTCACGATTGCCTTTCACAGAGTTCACCGCTGCAACTGGAAGCGAGAGTCCACCGCCCGAGGCCTGTGACTGCTGAGAGGGATTTAATTACTTGAAAATCTCCACAGCCTGGAAAAAATAATGGTTAATGGGGTAATCAGATGAGAGCTGTGGAATTTTAAATAGTAGAGAGTGTGCCACTAGATTGTCACTCCATTAGTGATGATAAAAAACCCAGTGCGTAATTGGTGACTGGAGCATTCCTTCCGAATTCATAAATCAATACTTGATAAAATGTACTCGGGTATAACCAAGTAGATTTTTTATGTGGTAGTCAAATAAACTGGTTACAATATACTGTGAGAGTCAGCGGAATTAGGGGGAGTGTTTTATTCATAAAATGAAGCACAGCTAGTCCCAGATTTTTAAAACTGTGAGCTATATACCTTAGGTTTGGATTACCGAAGCACCACAGCCGGATCAGAGGACAAGGTGTTAATTTACCTGAGAAAACGCCTTCAGGGCCTTCAGAATACAGCAACTTTTAAACGGTAAGGAATACTTTTTGAAGAACAAGACCATATTTTCTGGCAGTAAAAAAAGAAAGAAAAGCAATTGGTAAAGCTAGTAAAAGAAACTGTTGACCAGGAAAGCTTGTGGTTCTTTAAAATTCTGAAATAAAAGACTATGGGCATTTTTGCCAGGTAAGCCAGGTACACTACTTGCTTGGTAGCTTTTTGGTATTTTGGGTAAAATATGAAATCATTATGGAAATTCTGGCAAGTGTCAAAATGGGAATTTACTTATGGCAACCACGGGCAAGTACTGACAGTTCAGGGGGGGTTATGTGTCCTGTAACTGTTTCGGGCAGTACTGGAGGTTGAACCCAGGGCCTTCACAGTGAGCTATATCTGCAGCCCTTTTTACAATTTTACTGTTTGGATACAGAAACTTGCTGAGTTTCCAGGCCGGGCCCAAACTTGTGATCCTCCAACCTCAGCCTCCCAGAGTGTTGGGATTATGGGCATGTGCCAAAGTACTCAACGGATGAGGTCGAATGCACTCTAGTGTGATGGATGTGATCTGCACTCTAGTATTTTGGAATGTAAAAGGCACCTCTATACTACACCGGCATTACTTTTGAAAAAAAAAAAAATCAGGTAAACAGGGCTGGCAGTATGAAGAGGAGAGAGAGAGAGAGAGAGAGATGAGAAGAGAAAGAGAATTATGATACACCTCTTGATCTAAACTCTCATTATCTATGTTTCTGACGTGGATGTCATGCATGAAGTCTCTCCTAATAGTTTCGACAGAAAAACAATTCCTGTCTGCTGATTTGCTGTAACTTCAGCAGCGTTTACCACAGTATTCGCGAAGCTTTATGTGAAGGACAGGTTAGAGAACATTTCATTTCCTATTCAAAAGCAAGAACAAGACACTTGAGTGTGTTTTATACAACTCAAATAATTTGTCAGTCTGTAATTAACATAGGCAAGTTGGAAGAATGAAATGGTGTGACCCAGGCAGGGAACGGCGAGTAGTGTCAAGTGCCTCAGACAAGAGCCGCAGAGTGTAGGGGTGGGTGACATCCAGCAAAGACCCTAGTGGAGAGCTAAGCCCTCGTATGGTTGGAGAGCGAGCGCTACTGCTGATTCACTGGTAGAACTTGGCCAGGTACATATTGCAGAAAGTTAGTTCTAGAGTCGGTGCCAAATGTGGGATCAGAGTTTCAGTTACGAAGACAATAATGTGTTCTCAGTGAATGACAGAAAGGTCTGGACTAGGTGAATTACCTCAAGGTTCTAGCTACCAAGGGTCTTATATCTAATGTAAGTTAGTTTGTTTCTGGAGTTGGATTTTCATTTCATCAAGAATAAAGCTTGGTCCTCCTTTGAACCCTGAATTTAGCACAGCATAGGAGCTAGAGGAAGATCAAGAAACGTGCTTCGTGCCATATTTGAACATTTGTTAGCACCAGAGAGGTCACAAAGAGAGAGAGCTCAAGCCTCATTCTAACATTAGAGATTTAAAGTATTATATAAGCCATTAAAAGGTGGGAGATTTAGCCTCCTCGATTATCAAATATAAGAAATTCCTTCCAATCTTTAGTAAGCTGTCACTTTTAACCTCAGATTGTGTTTACTCTGTCTCTAAACGTCTGCTCAAATACATCATGTAGACTGACTGCTAAAATATCCTCACGTGTGGCTTCTTCACGCTTGTTAATCTCACAGTCCTGATAACGGAGATGTGCAACATTCAGAAGCCTTAAAGTCCAAAGTGAGTCATATTTTCTAGATTGTCCTTAATACTGAGGAGTCCTCACTGATTTCTTTACACTCTGCGGTAACACGTCTACACGAGGAACTTATTTGTAACCTATATTATGATTTAGCTTTCCCATCGCTGTGTGTTCTGGTTCTATCTGGACAACCCCCGCAGCCTCATGCGTGCAGAGACAGGGCCGGGCAGAGGGAGGTACTGCAGCTGCTCGGTGCAAGGAGGAGGGTCCGTGAAGCAGAACACGGAGGACACGCACGGGAAGGGCGTCTCCCTCGCTGGCTCTACCCTGCACTCCACGATTTCTGTTTGCTTTGATATGAGCAGCACCCTTCTGTCAGACCGCTCCACCATGCCACTGACCATTCGAGGACTTAAAATTCTAAAACTTGAACCAAAGTAAAGCTCTTCTCCTTTAAGTTGCACGTGTCGGTAGTTTGGCCCAGAGACAAGGAAAGTGACTAAGTCGCTGGGACAAACTACCCAACACTCACAATTTACAGAATTGGTTTATCACAGTTCATGGTTTCAGAGACTTGGTCCACGGTCAGTGGGCTCTGAGGCAAAGACGTCGCTGCAGAAAGACACGCACAGCAAAGCTCTTCCCTTTGAGGCTGTGAGAAAAGCGAAAAGGAACAAAGAGCGCCGGAGATGGAGCGGCCGGGAGGAGTCGCGTCCCCAGGGTAGCGCCTCTAATGACCCACACTGACACATCCAGAAATGTGCTCTACTCGTTCCCTAGGCACCTCCGGAGCCGATTAATTGACAATTAAGTGTAACTATCACAGAGCCCTTGATTTGTATGTGCCTTGACAAGAAAATAGTGCACTTATCATTTAATTTTTGCAGTCTTGAACTTTCATTCAATACATTTTGAGTACATCAGAATATCTGCAAAGTGAAGAAAGGGAATTACAACAAAGTATCTCTTTCTACATGTGGTTTGTAGATTTTGTAATTACTGTCACTTGTCATGATCAAGATGCTTCTTCTTGAAACTAGAATTAAAAGAGATTAGAAATGAAAAGGGAGTATCTGGAGGGAAGGAAGAAATATTTTCCAATGTCTATGGCTGGGCAAGTTTAGAAGGCTGTGTACAATGCCTGTGGTTTATGTATGTTTTTATTACATCGTCACAGAAAAAGAACTGATCAATCTGTAGAACTCCTTTCATCGTGGCATGTTTAGTTTCCAAATAAAATCTACTTAGAAGGGAGAATAATAGACCTGGCAAGAGGGATAATAGAGCAGGCAAGTGGAAAGTTACTCTGTCCTATAGATAAATGAAGAACCAAATCGGAAAATCATACATCTTCATATAATTACTTGAATAATATGCCAGAATGTGACTTACTTTTTTACTTCTCCCCCAACATTTAAAAAATTATTAGTAGGAATATCTGGCATTTGGCAGCCTAATAGTTTTGTGCATGTAAATGATACAGTAAAAACAAGTAAGTGCAACTCGATCTTGGTATATGAAAGATGGTTTTCTTCTGAGGTTGATGATGCTGAAAAATAAAAGACAATCTACCTTGTTGGTGATTCCTGGGGACACAATTAATGGACAATATTCAAGAAGTTACTTTTAGTCTCTTGTTTTTTGCCCTAATAAACCATCAAGTTTCTTTCTGGCTCTAAATATAAATATATTATTCATACATGTTTAGTGTTTGTAATAGGCAGAAAAATGATAACAAAAGATATCCATGTCCTAATCACTGGAGCCTGAAATTATATAGCAAAGGCGATGTAAAGTTGCAAGTTTTATCAAGGTTGCTAATTAGCTGACTTTGAGATGGGGAGATTATTCTAGGGATCAGAGGGGACAGAGTGTGATCCCAAAGGGTTCTTAGAAGTGGAACAGTGAGGGAGAAGAATGAATGTTCAACCTTTATAATTAGTGAGGGAATACAGATTAAACTCATGATGTAATTCTACTTTATGCACATCAAGATAGCTATTTAAAAAGGCAAGAGAGAGAGAAAAAAGGGAAGGAAAATAAACGACAAAGATGCTGATGAGGTTGTGGTGAAATTGGAGCCCTTCTGAACTCTTCGTGGGAATTTAAAACCACATAGCTCCTGCATAAAATACTTTAAATATTTGTTAAATATAACATTGTCATATGGTATACCAATGCTATTTCTACAATTCCAAAAAGAACAGAAACAGAGACTCAAACTGATACATATGTACGACTTGTGAAACTTAATTTTAATTGTCAACTTGGATTGGAAAACACCTAAGAAATTAGCACAGCACAGTGCTAATCAGCACAGTGTCAGTGGGAGTTTCCAGAGACCGCCCATCATGGTAGGTGGGACTTTATCAGTGACTTAATCCAGGGATGAGACTGCAACCTGATAGCAGTATTGGGTGGGGATTCAATTGGGACCTAGGATGTGGGGTCCAGTAGGAAGGAGTCTCCAGCCCCTTCCTCTCTGCATTGGCTTCAGCTTTGTGGCTTCCTTGAGTGGAGCCACTTTCCTCCGCCAAACATTCTGCTGTAACATCTCTACCTGGCCACGGACCTAAAGCAGTGGGCCGGCCAACTACAGACTGAAAACAATGAAATCAAGAGCCCAAACAGATCTTTCATCCTTTAAGTTGATTTTCTCAGGGTTTTTTTTTTTTTTTTTCATAAAAAGCCAATTAGCATTCTAGTGGTTATATCAGCGTGTTTTAGAAAGATAAAAAAAAAAAAATAGAAAGATCAAGAGGTAGAAACAATCTAACTGCCCATCAAGAGAAGAATGGTTATGCCAAGTGTGGTATTTGCGTGTGATGAAGTCTTAGTCAGCCATATAAAGGATTGAATTCCAATACATTCCATGTTTGAGCCTTGAAAACATTATCCTAGGTGAAGTAACTTGGACTCAAAAGGATAATATCATATGATTCCACTTGTATGATGTACTTAGAACAGACGAATGTATAGAGACAAAAAGTAAAGTAGAGATTACAACTGTTGGCACGATGGAGAGATGGGGCATCGTTTAAGGGATAGAGGGTTTCTGTTTGGAATGAAGAAAAAATTCTGGAAGTGAAGAGTGGTGATGTTCGCCTAACATTTTGAGTATATTTAATGCTACCGAATTGTACAATTAAAAATGACTAACATGGGGGAGTTTCATGTTATGTTTTTTTAACAACAATAAAAATGCAAAAAGATAGTTTGAAACTTAAAAATATTACTACTACTAAACTATTGAGATAGTTATGTTTTTTGACATACCACACATATTCTGACTATTGTACTGTATTATTTTAAATTTTGAAATATTAGAATATGGTGAAATTTGTTATTATTTTACCACTCTAAAATGTGTAGAAGCAGAACTTGATAACTACTTAAGATCAAATCGAAAGGTTTGGGAGTAGGTGTAGATCTCAGATCTGCACCCGTAAAATCTGGTTCCAGAACCATATTCTTATGCCTTCCAAATCATCATATTGTATCTTAATATACTACATACTATGAAAGTTTCAAATGTAATAAGTTTTATGATTTAATCTAAATACAATACTCTACTTTATGGACCAATAGAGTTTTAGTTGTGTGTAGTGGAGATTCACTCTAAAGTTAAGATCTCAACGCAGTGATTAGGAGAGCTGCTATGCTTCTCCAGCATCGGTTGTTATTATCCCTGGCAAGGTCTTGTTTGTAGGAGTAGCTCAGAGTAGATGCAGGACCAAGGCACCTGGAGAAGGTGAGGAACTAGGCCCTTTGCTTCTACCTCTCCTCTAACCCCCAGCACCTGTGTTCCCTTCCAGCTCTGTCTCACACCACACAAAGGATGTCTATGAGCATTTTTCGGATTAGTACACATTTGTATGTCTTTCAAACTTGTCACATCATAGTCGTTAGGAATATAATTTTGAAAGAAATTACTTGCTACATTTTGCTTTCTCTAAAATAATAAGCAAAATTTTGAAAGTAATTTTTTCCTGGAGGATTGGCTGCTTCATCTTGTCACAGAAATCTGATGTCTTTAGAAATGTATTTTCTCCTAACCCTCAAATCCTTGATTTTGTGACCTGCCTATGATCTCAGAGAGTGGTGACTCTCCTCGAGAACAGACATGTGCCTTCTCTCTCTTGCAGATGGCTCCTGCCTCCTGTGCCATTTGATATTTCTCTTTTCTACAGTTAGGTGGCTCAGATTCTTAATTAAAAGATTCATTTCTATGGCAGCTTTTATAAAGCGTATATCTGCACATGAAGGAAGAGGAAAGAGAACAGAAGGAGGCAGGAACACGGGCTGCTTTCCACCAGATAGTGAGACGTTACACTAATCTTTTTCGCACCTTGTGGAGTTTCAATTTTCCCTTTAAAATGTGGATTAAACAAAGTTGCCAAAAAACATATGCTTTCGTGTCAAACATTTCACTTATTTGGGAGGCTGAAAACAGCTTCAGTGTGTCTGCTGCTTCCTCCTGGGGAAATGGAACAGGGTGGTTTGAGCTTCTAACTGGACATTTTCTTCTGGAATGGTGGAAGGTGGGCACTAGAGGCGTGGCATGGGTCTGGCCACTGATGGGCTGCTTGAAGATATATGTCTATGTTAGGTTTTGTTCAAGGGTACTTTGATGATAAAATATTTATGAATATATGATTATAATCTAACAAATTATATTTTTCTCTCTTAGTTCTTTGATCAGTCAGTTCAACGTGGATAATAACAACAGTAAGCATACATAGGATATTTTCTGTTTATTAAACTATGAGCTACAGCTTTTAAATAAATCTGACACGGTCTTCACCTATTTATTTTCTGTAAGTAAGTGGGTATTGTACCCATTATACAGACAAAGACATCAAGTCCCAGGTTACTCCACTAATACTTGGTAAAAAATAAATTTTAGCTGTCCAAATTCAGTTATTTGAATTAATGAGCTTTCTAGTATTTGGTCTCTGGCAATAGCAATAATGTTTTACTCAGTCCTTACATCTCCATGTTAATTAGAATGTGTATTTGCAAGTCATTTGTAAACAGCACATGTCAAAATCCTTTCCTGACCCCTCTTTCTGCTAAAATGTCTAATGAATTCATGAACAAAATGTACAATTAAATGATCTGTAAATCAAGAATTTTTGAGTTAGCTTCTGCATCTTGCCTTTGCTATGTGACATTACTTATTTAAATTAATTGTGTATATAATAATTTATTCATTCATTCCAGAAACAATTAAAGCATAGTATTTGGAGTTAGACTCTCTGGGATTGAGGCCAAATGCAATACTTGCAAATACTGTCCAAATCACTGAAGTGATTTAGGACTCAGTATCCTCACCAAACACTAGATACAGAGTATCTTAGGGCTATTGCGAGTTTAAAAAATTATGTATGGTCAAGTATATAGCGACTACTCTGTAAGTATTAGCTATCTTTCACAAAGAATTGAGGTGAGTCTTTATATGATTATAGTGTGCATATTCTTTTGTCCAGAATCCACTCTGCGCCTTCTATAAATTGTTTTTTACAATATCCTGCAAGGAAACTAATTACTTTCATGAAATTATATCATTATAACTTTAGCCTTTATTTTTCTAGAAGGTTTTTGATCTTCCAGCATCCCAACAGAAATATTGACAGGGAACTAAATTGTATATGAAGTTTTTAATCACTTTTGTTTATAAAAGAAAGGTCTACTATATAAAAAGGATTCAGTGGCTAGGACAGCGGGTTAGGGTAGGTAAGAAGCCATAATCAACAAGATGTACACTGCTGAGTAAAGGGACTGTGTGGAAACACATACTTTCTTTTCTCCAATAATCTGTCGCTGATTAGCTGTAGTAGCACAGGTGCAGGCACAGAAACTCAGCTATCACCAATCTATGCTGAGCCATAGCTGTCGGCCACACCAGTCCTTGCCTCTTTCATGAGATCTGGATTCTTCTGCCCAGCCCCTTGGAGCTCTCTTATGGTCACGTCAAACTGCACAAGCCAAATATCACTAAGTACATCCACCCTCAAATCTGCCCATTGTTTTTTGTTTCTCTTAGAAAATGCTACCATCACTCCCTGAAACACTAGTCAGAAACCTAGGTGTCACTTGAGTGTCTCACCCAGCTCCTTCTGTAAGAGTTTTGTTTTTATACATTTTTCTTTCTCCCTCATTATTTCTGTTCTTATTGCTTCCCCATTAATTCAAAATTCCTAATACATCCGTTGGATTATTGCAAGAGATTGTAAACTCTTCTTTTCTTCTGTTGAGCAGCTCATCCATCTTCATTGTCATCAAAACAGTGTTTCTTAATTTGAATACGAGTATGTCACTTTCTTATGTATACACTGAATAATTTCTGAGTGTTTTAATAGACTGCAATTTTAGAGCAGTTATAAGTTCACAGCAAAACCGAGCATAAGAGATTACCCACGTACTCCCTCCGACAGTGCACACATCGCCTCCCGCATTATTAATATCCCTCACCAGAATGGTATGTTTGTTGCGACTGATGAACATCAGTTACTGATGCAATATTATCATCTAAAGTCCACAGGTAACATGAGGGCTCTCTCTTGGTGTTGGGCTCTCCACAGGTTGGAACATGTATCCTCCATTCCTCCACTATAGTACATTCAGAGTATTTTTCACTGCTGTAAAAATCTTCCATTCTCCACCTAGTCATGTGATTTCTAGGTACTACTGATTCTTGTACTACTTCCAGAGTTTTTTGCCTTTTTCAGAGTGCCATTTAGTTGGAATCATAGAGCATGAAGCCTTTAATATCAGCTTCTTTCACTTAGTAATGGCCACTTGCCTTTCTTCCATGTCTTTTCACTACTTGATAGCTTTATTTTTTTCATTCTCAGTACGTAGCAAGGTTTATGGGTGCTTTCACATGCTGAAGGACATCCTGGTTTCTTCAAAATTTTGGTATCTTTGAATAAATGTGTTCTACACAACCTTTTGCAGATTTTCTGCACTGAACAATTTTGAAATTGAAAGGCCTTAATACCTATAGTGAATTTTCCCAAGGCTCTTTTCCTGTTTGTGCCACTCGGCCTCTCAGCTCAGCCCGTGAACTAAGCTAGTTTTGCTTTTGAGTCTTCAAAATGTTATTTCTCACCTCTGACACTTTACACTTGCTGTGTCCACTCTGAAGAATTGTCCGCCTCCATTCTCTATCCATATTTCCTCCTGGTTCTTAGTCCTTACCCAGAACATATCTCTTCTACTCAGGACCCCTTCACCACTCACAGCTTCTGCAGACATCTAGGTGGCTGATCCGCATACCTCCGTGGTCCAGACCCCTACCGGCCTATGAAGCTTCTTGCAGGCAGAGATAAAGTATAATTTCACTTTATATCTCACGCATCAAGTGCACGTCTGGCTTGAAACAAATTTTGATTTGAGTTTGTTCATTTATTCATTTGAATGAATAAATGGGTATCATGTGAGAATGGGCTGATTTTAACTACATCATAAAGAGTTACTTTAGGCAAAACTAGTGTCGGTTTTCTGACAAGGTTTAAAATAGGCAAGATCATCTACCTAGAAAATAAACAGTCCGTAATATTTATATGAAATGAAACATCAAATCTCTGCATATAAAAATTATGGATAGAAAAGAATATGCCACAGTGGTAAGCTGGAAGGCATCAGAAAAGGGTTGAAGGGGGAGAATCACAGCTAATTTCTATTTTTTTTTGAACTACATATATAACTCTAGAATACTTCACCTTTCATCAAGATATTTTGTACAAAAAGAAGAGTGGATTTTGTGTAGCTGACTTCCACATTCCTGGAGCTCTATGATTCTATGAATTGTTGGCAAAAATTATATAATCTTATCATGGTTTGAGTTTCATCTTGATTTACTGTATCTCTATAACCTGAGTCCTGGAGTTTACAACAGGTCTTAAAATACAATTTCAAGATGTGTTGTGATGCCACAGAACATGGCCTTTGGGGATTAAGAAAGAAGTCGATTCACTGAACATTTATTGGGTACCTAGTAGGAGCACCATAGTATTTTCAGCATAGTGAACATTACAAACATAGGATAAAACCCCAGCCATAAATGGCTCTAAAATCTAACTAAGGAAGTAAAATTAAAAACAAGAAAGGAAAGAGAGATATTCTAAGACATTGACCTTTCTTGATGGCTATAAAATACCCCGAAACGTGAGCTACCAAGACTGTTGAAAGGCTGGATAGCTACACTGTGAATTTAGCTGAGAAATTAAAATCTGCCAGGAGAGATGACAAAGATGTGAATAAGATGTAACACAAAGCCCAAATCGGGCATTGTTGGCTACGTACTGGGAATCAGTAAGCAAGAGGGAGATGGGATCTGGTCCACAGCATGGAGGCAGCCTTACTAGTGGCAGAGGGGGACTGGGAAGGAAGTGGGGTCTGACCTTGCACATGGCTGAGAAGGGAGCAGAGGTCAGCAAACAGTAGAACACTCCAGAGTCTGAGTGGGGCAGCACACAGAGATGAGAGCTGCGGCACAAGAGCAACAGGTAGGAAGAAAAGCTTTGGTTAGAGCCCAGAGCGGCCTGCGGGCTAACTCAGGGCGCGGTCTTCCCTCACCTCCAATGAGCTCCCACCTTAGGAGCTGTAACTCTGAACAAACCTTCACAGGACAAGACTTCACAAACCACAAGTTGCAAGACACAGACTTGCATATGGGTATCACGTTTGGTGTTGAACGGCTCCCATGACTCCTTTCCTGTCTATGTGGCTCCGTGTCTGTAAATCATTAAAGATGTTCACCTCTGTGTACGGTGACAAACGTTACACGTGGATGTTGGCACTTTACCCCTTGTTTTTCCAGACAGTTGCATTTTCTCAAACTTGAGAGTTAAGGATCCTCCTTGTCTCCTCTCTTTATTGTCTAAGATCTTCTGCGCAGCCAGCAACACTTCGTTCGCGGCAGGGGATCGTGTGGTGCGGCTATTTTGTTTCTTTGCAGCCAAAATATCAGGGTTTTGGCTAAAAAATTCAGAGCAAAAGAAACATTCCTCTTTGTATGGTTTTAATGATTTACTTACCCACTAAAATTTAGATTTATCTAAATTAGATGCATTTAAATTTCCTGGTTTGTCACTCTTGTTACAAAACAGGGAGGTTTTCTCTCTTGTTGGTGGAAGAACCGAGACCCAATCTGCAGCCTGTTTATTCTCTTTCCCTGTCTTTCTGTCCCTGCCTCTTCCACACCCACACAACCCTGCTTGCTCTGACACACACGTGTTCTCCTGGGGAGAGGGCCCAGTCCCAGCTGACAGAGGGATACGCCGCTTCTGCTTCAGATTAATGAGCTATTTGACTAGGACCTGACGTTGGTTTAACAGCAGTTTTCCTCAAATGTGGTGTGATCACGAATTTGCAGAAGTTTATTCTTAGCTCTTTCTTTTGGCTTCAGCAACATGTTAACAGCTTGTGCATTTTGTAATGCCTTTTTTCATTGCCATGGTAACCATTAAAACTTAAAGTATATGTGGCTCAAGATCTGCCTGATCTATTGGTTGCTGGTTTGCTGGAAGGCAGTGCAAATACACACACGCAAACACACACAGACACACACAGACACACACACACACACACACACACACACACACACACACACACACACACACACATCTAGACAGCTGCTGTTTACAGGTGTGCCTTAACCCGGTTGTGAGATTTCTAGATAATGAAATAGTAGGAAAGGATCATGTGCCTCGTGAAGAACTGAAAATACACACTTCTACACAGCAAACTCTCTAGTTGCTTTAAAAATAGGATTAGTTTGATCACATGTTGATTTGCAGGAAGCTCCTTAGGAGCAAAGATGCCACCTGAGCTATTAAGACCTAGAAAAGAATCGCAAGTTTGATTTTAGAGCCACATTACATTGGTCGGTATGGGTCTTCCGTAGATCTGCCCACATTTTTAAGTTTTGTGTGGTTTAAATGGTGTGTAGCCATCTTTGTCAAGAATGGTATGGTAATTAAGTAAATATTATCAAATTTATTTATTTATTTGTTTATTTATTATAATTTTAGGGAATTTATTATCTGAAAGATGATAGATCTCACTGAATCAACTCCATTCAGTCATTAAAACTTCCATTTTAGAAGTTGAAGAGCTTGGAAAACATCTTGCCTGATGTGAGGGTGATCTGGCTGCGACGTCTGTCACCCCATTGATCGCCAGGGTTGATTCGGAAAAAAAGACAACAAAAATGACTATCCCTACTATGAAAATTTTAATGACCACATAATATAGCTCATTTCTATTTTTATTTCATTTTCTAATTTCACCAGTTTTTGTTCTCTTTGGTCCTATGCTAGTCATGGTAGGAAGTATTGAATCTTGAGGGGCAAAATTCCTATTTTCAATGAGTTTGGCAATCTATTTAGAAATAGAATTTATGTAAGGAAAATAGAAATGACACGATTAGGTATTAAGTGCAGCCTGTAAATATAGAAAGTGGAGGACCACTTAAGAACTTGGTAGTCATGGGAATGTTCATGTAGGAGGGAAAACTCAGGGTCTATGTTGAAAGAGTGGGGAGAAATGACTACTCAGGTGGTGGAACTGAGAGAATGATATTTCTGAAGCAATATTTTTACAATAAGTTTTATTAGTAAAATTAATATGTATGCTTCAAATGTAGGACAGTGCAAACAGTAAAAAAAAAAATTAAAAAAGTTTCATTCTCAGGTGAAGGTAACATTTTGTTGAAAAATGAAAAATTCTTTGAAAGTGTCAGGATGTTTCCTCAGTTTAAATGAAGCTGACATGCTTCCCTCTCTATGAAGGTGACAAATTCGTATGAAACATATAACAAAGTTTGATGCATTTCTAAGGCTGTGATACATTTTAGGCAGAGAAAAAATGTGTATTTAAAATATAATGGCTAGATGAAATTTGCAGGCATCACAATACTACTAACAAAATCAGAGAAGTATATTTCTTTATAAAGATTCTTTGAGACCATGATTCTCATCCTATTTACCCAGTTTGGCTACAATGCTTATAATCTGAGTGGTGGCCATAGACAAAATTACAGATATAAATATTCAACATCCATCTGCTTAATAGAAATGCATCTTGAGGGGGTGTCCCTTCAGTCGTCTCTCACAAAAATAGCCCTAACACGGCCTGTTTCCATTCTCAATCCCTGGCAGATGTTAATTTAATCAAAACTACGGTCCATGACAGGCACTCAGAGAGAGCATTGTGCAAAGCTGTCTTGATCCGGAAACTGGCAGGGCTCTCCTGGATTTCGTTATCTCCACTGAAGCAGGACAGATTTTAGTATTTTTTTTGCAGATTCCAAGATTCTCTAACTGACCACTTTCTGCTTCGAGGACCTCTGCCTTGCCAGTTATTCATAGCAATAGAGCTACGATTAATAACCTCCCTCCTGTAACAGGTGGATATCCACTAATCAATAAGAAATTAGCTTACGGGAAGGATGGTTATATAAGAACTTGAGAAAATGGAATACACCAGCACATGTTTAGACAGGCAAGGAAATATTCTTTACAGTTCCATTTCTGTCATACTTTTTAGATAACTAACCCCAAACAGACAGTCATGTGCTCTGCTGTTACGAACACTGAGGAAAGAGGACAGATCATTGAGCACAAACTCTCTCTCTCTCTCTCTCTCTTTCTCCTTCCTGCTTTCTCTCTCTTTCTCTCACTTTCTCTGTCTGTCTCTGTCTCTTTCTCTGTCTGTTTCCGTCTCTTTCTTTCTCCTTCCTGCTCTGTCTGTCTCTTTCTCTCTCTCTGTCTCTCTGTCCTTCTCTCTCACTCTTGCTCTCCTTCTCTTTCTCTCATCTTTTTTCCTCTGTTCTCTCTCACATGGACTTGCACCTTAAGAGTATTTATTTTCTCAGCATAACATATTTTATAAAATACAACTACCATTATCAGGTTAGGCAGTCACTGACAGTGTGAGTGAATTTATGATCAATATATAGCAGTTTCCTTGGATGAAATTAGACAGAAATCTGGGAATACTTTAGAAACTATAGGAGTTAGAATGAGTGACTCAAAGTAGGCAAAGAAAGATGGTGGGTTACAGGAAAAAGTGGCATTTGTTCAGGAGCTGGGAGAGTTCAGTTTTCACCCTGACCTTCAATGGCAGAGCCAATTTACTCAAACTTACTCATTTTGTTGAGTCTCAGTTTTTTTATTTGCCATGAAAATTATTGAGTGTGATACTCTAATTTCCATTCTAAGTTTCTTTTATATGGTTTTGCTCATGAAGTTACCAATGATCTGTCCTTCCCTAATGGAAAGTTACTAATAGATATAATGGAATAGATTAATGACTAGTCTCCCCTAATAGTTTAAAAAATCCTGACAGAGACGCCTAAACTAAGTAGATCCACACTATTAATATTGATCTTTTTATTTTCACCACAGCTCTCTTTGAAACAGAATTTTTGGATGACCCTCAAGTTTCCTCTCGTTCGTATGCAGACCCCGTGTGATCCCCCCCCCCCAGTGTTGGAGGAACCTAAGAATATGGTGAGATAATTGCTCCCTTGATTAGGCCACAACCCTCCCAGCCTGGGAGAGAGCAAACAGCAGTGTTGTGACTCCCTTATGGGGGCTCATACGGCAAGGGACGTGGGCGACTTCAGGAGCTGAAAAGTGTTCCCTGTGTGGCTGATAGCTAGCAAACAATGGGGATCTCAGTCTCATAACGGCAAGAAAATGAATTCTACCAAGAAGCAAAACACTTGCGAGAAGCGTTAGAGTCTTAGATAAAATCACAGTGCTTAGGGATACTTGGGTCCCCACCTGAGGAGACCCTCAAGCAGGAGACTCAGCTAACTCATGCAAAGACTTCTGACCAAGAAAAATCGTGAACCGATGAATACGTTGCATTTGCCAGCCACATTCATGGTAACGTATTGTACGCTACAAAAAATCTAAATAAAAACTGCCCTTTTCGTTCTCACCCATCAGAGATGAGATGCTTGGAAACTACCTTCTGCATTTGACAAAGAGCTAAAACAAAAGAAATCTGCAGGCCAAGGAGACTGAGTGAAAAGAGAGTTTCCTTTGCAAACTGACGCATGACTTGGCCGTTCAGACCGAGCCTCAGGTCTGCATCTCTGTAGTCCCTGGAGTGTACAAGCTTGTATATCAGTATGAGTACATGTCGTATGTTTGTCTTTATTTGGAAATGAATCACATCAGATGTTTTAGGGTGGGTGTTAAATCTCTTATAATGGATATGACTGCGCAAGACTGCCGTTGGGGAAATCTCCCCTGACCTCAGCTGGTGATCAGCTTATACCCTGAAGCGTGAGAATTGATAGGCCCTATAATTTTATCCAAACTAATGGAAGTGCAGCTGCTGTCCTTGGTGCTTGTGATCTGATTAAATTCCCAAATTAGGAATCGCCTTTTGTAACTTGGATTGTGTCACGGAGGCGAAATCTGACAATAACTGCTCTCATTTTTACCTCTCTCCTCACGAGTATTTCTTCAATAACACACAGACTATCTCAGACCATCACATATTACTCTGGCCCTTTATTAGTATTTAGGAATTTTGTGATCCTACTCAAAATGAGATCGCATGCTTTCTAATGTAAGAAAGGAGAGAGAGGCCAATTCAGCTCTAAAACTGCAATTGTTTGCCTACCTCCAGGGACACATCTCACAGATTGCCATGAAAATAAATTGGAAAGTTTACAATTCCAAGTCATTGCCTACCATGTATTACTTCTCAGAGAAAAACAAACGCCACCACGACCATCCTTCCCACCACAAATACAACAAAATGCATTCCTGAACTTTTACTCCTTCATGAGGAAAAATGTGTTACAATTAGATTAGACTATAACCACTCAGAAAGTATGTTGGTTTTCTGCTTCTTTTAAAATGATTTATTATTTATTACTATTTTTCCCTGATTATCTTCTCTGTCCCTTCAGGAAAGGAGCCGTTTGGCTCTCCGTGTCATTACCAAAACAGAGCAAAAGCCTTCCACTGCAGGCTGCTGCAATTTCCACCCTAACAGTCAGCCCAGCAATTAGAGCCGTTTGTTACAGTGACGGCAGAGCGAACCATTTTCAAGCAGTGAGGCTGCTGGAGCCGCCTGAGCCTGAGCGGGAAGAAGTGAGAGCCTGTTCATTCGAAGGGGACCAACGCCACACAGCAGCGGATCCCGGAATAGCAGGCGGTTTGGAGGCCGCAAGCTGTGCGGGGCCGAGATATGCACATACATCGCTGAACTTCTGCAAAATGTCTGATCTTGCTTTTTCCAACCGGGAATAAAACTGAACAATCAATTCTGGTGTTTGGAAGAGATGAAGGGTTTTCATTTAATATATGGTCTAATTTCATTTCTTAATTTAGCATTAAAATGAAAGTAGGAAGGTAGGGGCTTCCTTTGCTACTTCTGGATTTGAGACAGTATTTCACGGCTGAAGAAATATCTCACAATGGGAACTTTGCAAACAATCTTATTTACTTTACAGTAAAAGTATTTGAATTATAACTTCAACATTTTAATCTGTTGTCAGCCATTTTTCTTGATATTTATATATTTTAAATTACTTTTGAGGTTCAACTGATAGCTAGGAAGAAAATGCTTTTTAAAATTATCTTCTTTCCTGTTCTTGTTTCTTTGTTTTCTTCATCCAATATGCCGTTCTTTCATTATCATTGGACGCAGTTCTTGATTTCAGCAATGACAAATTGCATAACTCAGGACCTGCAGGTTCTCTTTGGATTTTATATCTCCTTGTCTCAGATAAAGCAATAATATTCATCATTTACAGCAAAGAAACCATCTAAGAAGTAATGAAATAATGTACGATGTTTGATCTTCTCAGAGCAGAGCTAGTTTTCTCTCCTTTGTTCAAGAGCTATTATTATGTAGAGACACGATAAATAGCCAAATGCAGATATTCTCAGACATTGTGTAGGCATCTTGCTAGATATTTTTGTGGCAGATATTTGAATAGATCACCTTTTCTCCTCTGTAATGAAAAGAGGCAGGTTACCTAGTAAAGCGTCTCTGAATACGAGTCTTTGCTTAGAGGAGGAAGGCACCAGACCGGGTGGTTTGCACAGGAGGCTGTCACGGATGTTTCTTTTACTGTTTTCCATTCAGCCTTCCCAGAAGCAGATACTGCTAATGCAGGGAAAAAAAAAAAGGTTGGCTTTTTCTGTTTTGTTTTGTTGTAGCAAGGATGAGGCTCTGTCTTTTCCTTTTATTTGTTTTGTGACTCCGCCACAACCGTTCTGGCACGACAGCAGCCTCTGCCAGAGTCAGAGGTGAGGTCATGCTTGACTGAAGAAATCTAAGATCAATTTGTTGTCTCATACTTCAGCATTAAATGCAGCTTGAAATATAATTGTTAGTCCGTGCACTGTGTCCTTTAAGGAAGTGTTCCAACACCTCAAGCCCAGAATGTGGTTATCGGTGATAAACCACAACTTGAACCCTAAACCAAGGCTAACCAGAATTTCCAGACCGGGTCAGAAAGCACGAGAAAGTGAGACACACTGAAGGAAGGGCAAAAACGAGGAAGGGAAAGACAAAAAAGATGGAACTTGTGGCAGTCTGAACACTGAGGGACTTGAAAAGCAACTGGGCAAATTTGGAAATTTGCAAGTAAAATTGAAAATAAAATCTACTCTATGAATAACTTTCCTTTACTCTTGACCTTACTTGAAAGATCCTCCTCTTCTTGTATAGCGTCATCAGTCTGCTCTAAATGTAAGACACCTGATAGTAGTCAGGGTAAGTGACTTACAGTTTCTCCTTTTAGTTTTATTTGCTTACTAAAAGAAGCTCCTGGGGAGGATGAAATGGATAACTGTTCCTGAACTGGATGGCTGCGAGCTTCCCAGACTTTCTTTGAATTCAGCCCTGTAAGTGCTGTCTGTACTATCCTTGGATTCAATTCCACCAAACAGACAAAGAAATCATTGCCAAATCCCTGTATCATGATTCCACAAATTGGAAGTTAACAGGAAATCAGGTGTCGGGGTGCTGATTCGAGGTCAAATACATTCTATGGCAGTCTGCTCCGACAGATTGTGCCTTTGATGAAAGAAAAAAACATCAGTTACATCAACTATAGAACTGGCTAGAACTTCCCCGATGATGCCTCCCTGGAGTAGTGAGAGCAACATAACAAAGGTACCTTCTCCATCACTCTGGGTAGAATGACAGGGACATGTGTGTCTTTCCTGGTCAAAACACGAGACACTGTGTTTGACTTTGTGTTGTTGTTAATAAAAGCATTTTTCTAGCTTTGTGGCAACATGGGTTCCTAAGAGAGAGAGAGAGAGAGAGAGAGAGAGAGAGAGAGAGTGAGAGAGAGAGTTTTATTATCAGATGGATGAAGGTGTGCGTTCCTGATCTATCAATTTACCACTTGTGTGACTGTAGATAATTTACTCAGCCTCCGGAAGCCTCTGTCTTCTCAGTGGTACGAGGCATGTAGTTGTATTTACGCTGAAGGATTTGTAGGAAGATAATGACCATAACAGTTTAAAGGAAGGTGATGACCATAACAGCTTCCCTTTTATAAGTATCTATTTGTGTCACAGTGGGCCAAGAACTCCCATACAAGATTGTATTTAATCTTCACGGTCTTGAATAATAAGTCTTGCCCTCATTTTGAGAATGAGGAACCTCGAAGAGGTATAAGCATGTTTTTAATGCCAAAAGCCATGAAGCGAGACAAATATATTCAAAGTCAAGTTTGGCCGAATCTACTGCCTTTCTTCTCCCAAGTTAGAGCTCAGTCACCATCTCAGCCATCTCACCATCCACTGCACCCATGATGTGCATTGGCCATGTCCTTGGAGTGTGGGTGCTGTGCCAGCCACGTGGCACAGCCAAAATGTGGCGCTAGAGTCAGGCAGGAGAGACCGCTTCACCATCTCCCTGCACCAGGGCTCTGTCCTGGGTTCTGGAGGAAGGCCGAGTCTCTTGCTTTATTTTAAAATACTTCAAAGTGTTTGATGAGGACTCTCTTGTTCTTCCAAGACTTTCTTTTCCCAAATAAATACTTGAAATTCCCTTAAGCATTTATTTGAGTGTCTGATTACCAGAGTGATTAAAATTCTAGTTATTCTTTAATTTAACAATTTCCTTTCCTTATCCACAATAAAGATAGTATTTTATTTTGAAAAGAAAGTACAATAAATTTTCTTTGGAGTAAAAATGATTAATTCTAATTTCAGAAAAAAATGCTTCTGCTTTATTATATTTTCTCTAAGATTCCCCCACGAAGACTGGAGTTTTTTAGTCAAATTGCCTTTACTATATGTGGAGTTTATCATGACTAACGAAATTGTACATGTGAGCTGTACCATTGCAAAGGAAGCTCTAGGGAGAGATAATGCGCCCCGGCTCTCCTGGTTCTGACATTTAGACACTCGCGGATTCAGATGGTGGCAGGTGTCAAGCTCTGCACTGCCCTCCGACAGAATCACAGTGTTAGTACTAGACTTCAGAACTCTAAATTAAAGAGAGGAAACTACATGAAGAAGAGCAGCAACAGAAATAACATGAGAATTTTTAAATATTTAAATCCATCCATGCCACTTCTGTCCTCTATCAGCAGAACATATCCTGTGACGAAAGTAACAAAGAGATGATTTTTGTGTTACTCATAAAGAAACCGAGTTTCTAAATCAGGGAGCCAATGATGTAAGTGTTGTTTGATTCTGAAAGCCCAAGTATTGGTATCCAAGGACAAATATAAAAGGGTGTCCCAGATCAAAATGAACCAACAAATTTATTCCTCTTTAGATTTCTTTAAGATGATGACTACCGATGTTGATGAGGGCAATCTTGTTCTGCAAATTCGAACACTAATTTATTCTGAAAACTCGCTCTCAGACCCCCTGAGAGATAATGTTTTACCTGCTACTTGGGCGTCTCTTAGCCTGGTGAAACTGAAAAGTCAAGTAGCCCAGTCAATGGACATGTTTGAAAGAGCATTTTAGAAGGTTTTGCTTTTTGGGGAAATAGCATAAATCTACATTGCAAAAAGGACCTCAGTCATCACTTTGGCATTGCCTACCATACAGATTCACTGAGCACATATATAGAGAGGGCTCAGTGCACTTTACAAGGTCACCGGTTTCATGTGAGAAAATTTGAACTAATGTCCGTGTTTTTGACTTCTGCTTTAATGTCACCTCCTTTAAGAGCATTGTCAGATCATTTCTACAGTTGGAAGATAATGACAGACCAAACTTACCGAGTCTGGAATTTGCTTAATCCCTAATGAACGCACCACCCCACCACAGCAATCCTCCCACACTGACACGCACATACCAACATGCACACACAGATTCACTTTCATGAACACACACTTATGTAGACACAGGTACAGCTGAGATACACATGCACTCACACTCGTGCACACACATGAACACACATCTTACTCAACTTCACATTCAATCATGCACACACACACAATCACATTTAATATGAAGTTTCTATTGATCAGTACAGAAAAAATGTTTCTGTTCTATGACATAGAAAATTCATACACGTCTTTAAAGATTTGATGATGGTAGTAATTCTCCTCTGACTACTCCTCAGAGACGGACAATGTCTGTGCTGCGACTCCAGGAAGTGTGCAAGTCTCTTCCACGGCATGCTCTGTATGCACTCCGCTGTTTCTGTACAATTAATTTCTGTTGCACCATAAAGAGCGTAACTGCCTTCTGGAAAGAACTCTATTTTGCTTCCTTTTGTTTTTCCAGAAGACTTGTCATAACAAATGTTTCTTGAACTGAAATAAACTGCCGCTGCTGTAGTTACAAGTAGTAGAGGACAATAATCCTACGGGGGGAGGTGACGCAAATTGCTTTGCTAGTAGAGCATTTTCCCCTCACCTTGTGCTGCTTGCTAAGTTTTCAGTAAAGATGACTATAACTCCATTTATTCATTCAAAGAATATTTTAACTTAAAGTGTGATAGACAATACGCCAAGTGCACGGAGAGTAACAAATCTATCAAACCCTCCATCTTCAAGGGTGTTACCATCCAGAATAGAGTGTGGTAGGGGTGAGAGATACAGCCATCCTTGAATATTACTATAATCAGTTAAGATGAAAAGAACTCAGAAAAGAGCTCTATGGTAATAAACAGGAAGAGTAATCTGGGAGAGTCGTGTGCAAGCCTGTGGATTCGGTTCTTTGTGTTTGTCAGTCTCCACCATCCATCCTTGTTATCAGGTCTTTAATCCAGTACTAGAAAACAAGAGGCTGCCTACATCCCAAGGCCTAAGGAAGCCCTTCACCAACAAGAGACTAAGGCTGTCCACCGTCACTGGATTTTGTCCTATGGAAGAGCACAACAATCCCAATGTCATTTTGCGTTGAAGAACATAAGCCAGGTTCAAATAATTTTTTTATCCTGGATATCTTATGAAATAGTCCAAGAAAAATAAAAAAAAGAGAGCAAAAGAAAGTCCAAAATATCAGAGATGTTGGAAGCCTTAAGTAGTTTAAATTACCTTTTATAAATATTTTGGATGGATTTGACATTGAAAGGATGGGCCAAAAAGAAGAGAATGAAAAAAGACAGTAATGTTTATGACAGAAAGAAATGGATGGGATGGATTGAGCCCCCTATGTAAAGCCACAGAAGGAAACAAGAACAAGGAAAAGTTTGAGAAAAGTTTTCCACTCCTCCTTTCACCCATTAGTCTTTGGGTTCTCTAGGATAGCAGGGGCTGATTTTTTTTTTTTTTTTTAGCAGAATCTGAGTATTCTCTCCCTTCCTTCTTTCTGCAGGATGCTACCTCCTTGAGAACAGAATGTTTGAAGTTTAGACCAGGAAAAGCTAGCCTGTTTGACTGTCAGCAACAGTGGGAAGACGTGGGATCTGTCCACTGACTCTTCAGATTGTACCACCAATCCCCTCTGCCTTGCAGAACAATGCTAAGTGGATCTTTAGTGCTTAACTTTATAGTACCATGAAGAACACTTATCATTCAATTCTGAGGAAGGCTACAGTGTGTGGTATGTAGGAGAAGGAGCCAAGTGTCCTTCCAGCTACCTGGCAGACAGATGTCTGATGGCACCATCTCTGAGGGGCACATCTTGGTCAGAAGAAGTGACAGGACTCAAGAAGACTGGATCTCTGTGAGGGTATTTGTTAGGGGGAAGGAAAGAGAAACACAAAGTGGGATAGAAGAGGCCATAGAGATCAATTTCACCAGTATTCTCAATGTCAGCCCTCTTTTCCTCCTTCAAACATTTCTCCCCCATACTGTCTTATTCCTGCTTATGTTCATCAATGGTTAAAATTCTCTCTTCAAAAAATATTCAAAGCTATCCTACCCAACATGGTAATTCTGCTCCTCTTTATATATTATTGTGACCTTTTATTTTCTTCTTGGTGTTTATTCTTACATAAACAGACATACAAACATCTGTGCACACATACACATTGGTCTTGTGCATTGAAAACATAGATTAATGAAATATGTGTTACCTGTTGTGGCAATTTGTTCATGTAACACTGTGTTCTGAGAACTGTTAATATTGTTACTATTTCATGGATAGGGAATTTATGTCACAGAAGACAGCTAAGTTAATCAATAATAACACAATTGCTAATAAGTGAAAGAGCTTGTATTCAGTCCTTTGATCCCATATTCCATTTGTTCTAACACATCAGTATGTCTTTGATATCATCTTACCTGATTATCAAGGTCCTAGTTCAAATCTTTATTTCCCTATGATGTCTTTCTGAATACATCAATCTACATTATTCTCTTCTTTGAAGTATAGTACAATGATAGTGATAATTTTAGAAGTGAAATATTTTCCTGGTCTTTTGCAGTATATAATATGATAATGTATAATCACTTACAAAACTATAAAATTTTATTTAAAAATGCTTATTGAGAGTTAATCATGGAGCATGTACTATATCATTTTATTTTTGATTAATCCATTTATGTATTATATTTAAACAGTTAATTTGGAAGGCAGAAGATATATTTCTTCTTTACTCCTGTAGTATCTACTACATCTTTTTCTCTGCAGAAGCTAGGCATATAGTATGTGTGCAATTAGATCCAGTAACATGAGTCATAACAAGTTAAATATAAGACATTAGCTATATTGGTGCCTTCTGTTGTTGTTTTTGTGGTTACAGACTCTCAATTTCAGAACATTTCTATTTCTCAACTGCTTAGACATTGCCAAATCTTTGCAACTCCCAGGATTCCGCTAGATCTGCATTTGTGCCTGCTTTTAAGGGAGGCTGAAGAAGCCTAATGTGAAGAATAATTTCTAGACCTATTTTTTTTTTTTACTGCTGATATTGCATGTTGAGCCAAAACATGAACAACATTCCACCAACCATATTGTAATATATCATAAAACTGAGAATTGCACTAACGAGGTCACTTAATAGGAAAAATGTGCAAGATTATTTTCTAAGGGGCAAGGAGAAAATGACATCCAATCAGAATATAATCAATACTGGGCAAAGAGGGCTGGGGGTTTAGCTCAGTGATTAGAGTGCTTGCCTTGCAAGCACAAGGCCCTGAGTTCGATCCCCAGCACCAAAAAAAAAAAAAAATTACTGGGCAAAGAGAGTCCAGCCCACATGAATCTGGGCTCCTCAGTGAGCCGGCTGTCATCCTCTCAGCTGCCTTCTTGTGCCTCAGTTGCATATGCTGTAATCCAGAAGGTATGAATTCCGGTTACCACCCTGATATGTCTGTGCAGCATGAAAATGAAGCTACTAATTACAGGTAAGTAAAGAATCCTCCTGAAAGGAGTTACCTTTAATAAACTGACAGCTTTAGTTTTTTGTTGCAGTAAACGGATCAAATTTAAGGAAGTTTCTTATTCTTATATGAGAACCTATAAGCTATTGCCAATGTTGGAGGAAAATTTAAAAACCTTAACTCCAGTTTGGCATTTCTTAAAACTTAAGAACAGTTACGTATTCTGAGAAATCAGGGTTAAAAGCAAACCCCACATCATTTTCCCCAGAACCTTATGCAAATCATTAAAGAGACGGTAGAGGAAGGAACTACACTTACCAACACTGGGCTTGAATTCTTGCATGGGGCATGAGATAGCATCAAATCAAAAGAAGATAATAGAACAGATGTAAGAGCCATTCCTGCATAAATGGTTTTATTACTAAAAGTTTGGGGCCTAGAAGAGAGGGCCTTGTTGGACGATAGGAAACATGAATCTTCCCATTTGGAAATTTTATTTTCCTTTATACTGCTCTACCTTTTTCATGTAGTATTTGAATAATAGTATCTGAAACTTGAAATATATTAAAGAGCGAGTTTTGGGAAAGCTTAAGAATATGCTATTAGGAGATGTGTTCAAGTCTATATTACATACCTGCAGAGGTACTTCAGCGATGGTGAGCGTGCATAAATGAAAATTTATAGGAGATAGCAATGTTTAAAAATGTGACCGCTGATGTTGGCATTTTCAGACCCTACTAGAACTTTCTCTTTCCACTCATAGAGCAGTTAAATGACTGGAAATCAAAATTAAATATGAAAGGAGGCGATATTTGTGGATAACAACTGCTCTGTTCTCTGAGGAAAAAACATGAACCAAAAAATGGAATGATAAAAAATGGACTCATGACAAGAGGGTTGGCCGATGTGAGAGAAGAAGTAATTAAAGCACATAATCAGAATAAAGATTCTAAGAAAGTTCACTAAGCATTCACATTCAGAATTAAAATGGCATAAAACCAAATGTATTATGTGGAGTCCAAGCGCGAAGACATTCAAGCAAGCAACAGAAAGATGAAAGAAAGTTAATACATACAAAGTATGCCAGAGGATGTCATCTTGTAAAAAACAAACAAACAAACAAACAAACAAACAAAAAACTGTGCTCCTGAAGAGGATAGCTAGCCAAATGAAAGAGAAAAAATAATCATGAATGTAACAGAAGCCTGAATACATTGAACTGACAGAAGGCTTCAACTGAAGATGGTAAGGATTCCATGTATAGCAAGTAAAACGAAGTCAAGATATCCCAACATGCCTGTTATGACTTGTATCTAGATGTCCCTTTGAAGCCTCATCTCCTCGTAAGAGGGACTTCTCAGAGGTGGCTGAATCTATGGTGTGTGATACTAGTATTAAGGCGTGTGATAACTAATCGGTTTAGCATATTTCTGTGTGGATAATGGAAGGCTCACCCTGTGTGTGGGTGGCACCACTCCAAAGACTTGTAGTCTAGGTGGGATACAAGGGAAAGGCAGACTTCTTGCTGCTGCTTGCTGCTTGCTGCCCACCCTGCCATGGACTGTTTCACCACTTCCATGCCCCTCTGCTATGCCGCCCTACCTGGGAGTCAGCTGACTATGGACTGAAGCCTCTACCAACTGTGAGGCAAAATAAATCATTCCTCTTTTAACTTCTGGAGTCACATATTTTGTCTCAGAAATGAGACAGTAACTAAGACAATATCTTAGTGAGGTAATGAAATCTAGAGAGTGAAGATAGAAACTTGCATGCATCTCCACAGAACAAAATATTATAACACTCAATTACATGACCATCTGTGATGACTAATATAAACTAATTCTATCTTTTCTTTATTTGAATTTTGAAAACCGAATGCAAGGTCTTCTACTATCACTTAATTTGTTGATTTACTTCTTAAGGATATTTAAACCCATGCATTTTAGAACTTATAGTTGAGATTAGGTTTTAATCCTCCATTTGAAATAATGAAATAATTTTGTTCAAACTCTTGACATGTGTCTTTGGTAACAATATCTTTATCATCACCAGACCTTCTTTAGGATGAATTGACCTATTACTCTAAACCATAAGAAAGATTCAACTTTCAACTTATTTTTGTCCTTCCTGCAAAATGCATATGATTAAATCTTAGAGCCTTACTGAGCCCTGGATCTGTCATGCAAGTTCAGTGAGTTACAACACAATCAAAAATATTTTTATGCACAGGTAGAAGTTTTCATTTTAATGTTATTTGATCAGCTTTAGCATCTTGAAGACTTTTTTTTTTTTTTCGAACGGTGTAATGTCACATTCTAATGCTTTGCAAAATCATTTTCAAATGGCTCACTTACACTGAAACCCAGCACTTGCAGGTATGCAGTTGTGTCTTCAAGAAAAATGAACACTTTTCAGTGAAAATCCTTTGCATTCTGGTCCATTGGAGGAGTTTTGTGAGTTTCTAAAATTAGCACTGACTGAGGTGGTTTCAATGGAATGCCTGTCTTCAACATGATTCTGTGTTTCTTATAAGTGAGATGCCTTAATGACACACTAAAAGTCAACTCCTGTGCTGAGGCTGGCTCCAGATTTCTCTTCTGTGTCATGACATACCAGATCCTAATGGAAGAAATACTTCAGACTTTCACACTCTGTGTTCCTCCAAGAGCCATTACATATGTGAAGATTAAATGACCCTCTTAATTACAAATCAGCCTGGAATAATATGATCTATGGACAATATATGATCCAAATTTATTGTAAATACAATTTTATAAACAGCTATACTTAATATACAAAATTTAACTATAATATACTTTAATCAAAAACAGAGTTTGAACCTAGGAGGAGAAACTGTGTATTTAACATGAGTAAGTTTTTCATTAGTGTGCTAATGTTTCAAAGCCTGCTTTTCATCATATGTCAGTATCGCAGGCATCTGTGAGCCTGAGCACATTACTGACGTCTCGATCTTCTCACTGGAAACATTGAATAGTATCTTTGTTGGGATCACATGATTATTATAAAAATCAGACACTCCTTTCATGCGAGTTCTTTTTTTAATTAGTAAGTGTAGTATATATTGTTTACATTCATTATGTAGAGTTGATACATGTACATAACAGATCCTAATTCTTTTTTCCTCTCATTCCCTTCCCCTTTCCTTCCTCCCTTCTCCCTCCATGTCTTGGTCCCTTCCTCATTTGAGAAAGATCTAAAATTATCTACTTTTATCGATTAAATGCCTATTATCTATCACTTTATTTATAATTTGGGTTTCTTATGTAAGAAAAACCATGTGACAGTTAAAATTTTGTGTCTGATTTAGTCCCTTATAATTATGATCTCAAGATCTATTTTCATACTAATGACTCGTTTATCTTTTTTATAGCAGAATAGTAATCCATTGTGTATATTACCACATTTTCTTTATGCATTCTTCAGTTGATGGACATATAGGCTTCTGCCAAGATTTAGCTATGATGAACTATGCTGCTATAAATATGGGTATGAATGTATCACTGTAATATGATGTCTTTAACTTTCTTGGAAAGATACCTTGAAAGGGAATAGCTGATCACATGAAATTTCTAGTTTTAGTGTTTTGAGGAAACTCCATACTGATCTCCATAGTGGTTGTACTAGTTTATATTCCTACTAGCAATGTAGAAGGTTTCCTTTTCTCCCCACTGCCTTGCCAACATATGTTATTATTTTACTTCTGGGTGTTGGCCACTCTTCTGGGGTAAAATGGAATATCACTGTTGTTTTAATTTGCATTTCTCTAATGGTCAGCAAGGTTGACCATTTCTTCATATATTTACTGGTCATTGTACTTCTGTGAAGTACCTACACATTTCACTTGCCTATTTTTGATTGGGTCTTTTATTTGGGATCTTAAGTTTTTTGAGCTTTTATATAATTTAGATGTATCACCTGTCTGATGAACAGCTGGCAAATTTTTCACCTTCTGTAGGTATTCTTTTCACTCTGTTAGTTGTTTCCATTGCTATATGGAAGATTATGGACACAATCCCATGTGTTGATTCTTGGGACTAGTTCCTATGTAACTAAGGTTCTGTTCAGAAAGTTCTTGCCTACAACTATGACTTCATGAGTTTTATCTATTTTATGTAAGAGTAGATACAGTGTTTCTGTTTTGACCTTTTGTTTTTTGAACCATATTATTTTAGTTTAGTATATGGTATGATATATGGGTCTAAATGCAACCCTCTGCATGCAGATAGTCAGTTTTACCAACACCATTTATTAAAGAAGCTATCTTTCTTCCAGTGTATGTTTTTGGTCCCTTTGTCAAAGATCAAATAGTTGGATGTGCTTGGGTTGTTTATGTATCTTCTATTCTGTTCCACTGATCCTCATGTGTGTATTGTCATGCTGTTTTTATCTCTGTAGCTTTGTAATATAACTTCAGATATTGTGATGGCTTCCTCTATGCTCTTGTTAGCCAGTAGTGCTTTTCCTATTCCAGGTCTCTTCTGGTTCTCTATGAATTTTGGCATTGTTTTCTCCGGTTCTATGAATTCCATCTGCACTGAGACACTATGAGTACTGGTAACAGTGAACTTACTAGAAAATCAAAAGAGTGTTATATTTTTCATGATGGTAATTTAAGAAATCTAGATTTAACAGTAAGATTTAGTGTAATTTCTATTTAAAATATTTTTCTCATCTGGAAAGTTTTACTTATTTCCAAAATGATTGTATTTTACTTGGATTATATGGTTTGTGATAAGCAATAACTAAAATACATGATAATAGTACTGAAATTCATTTTAAAAATGAATCCAAATTTGCCAGAAAAACTGTGGCAAATAAAGTGTTTCTTCAAAAATCAGTGATCCTTGGGTTAGAGATTTATCTCAGTGGTAGAGTGCTTGCCTAGCAAACACAAGGCCCTGAGTATGACCCCTAGCACCCCCAAAACAATCAGCAATCCTCAAGCCCCAGATTATGTTTGGCAAATCATTTAAAAGTTCTCCATTCTAGATTATTGAATACCAAGAAATTAGAGAAATTAGAAGAAAAAACCCACTTTCTCTTTATCAATAAATATATTGAATACTGTATAATTTAGGATAAGGACTATTTAAATCTAAATCTATTCAAATGTTATAGATTTCATATGTTTTTCCTGGCAGTCACTGCCAGGAAATGGTATGAAGCTGTTTTCTTTGGCAGCTGACTTATGGTAATGGACCTTTCAGTGGGCAGGAATGCTAGTTACTATTGAGCACCACACTGCCTTTTTGATATTCAGTGAAGTAGACATTAATGTCACCTCTGGAGTTAGGACATGTACAAACTCCAAACAGAAGGGTCATTATTCAGCACTAGGGGGCATGCCTAAAGATATTCGAATCAGCAGAATTATGTCTGTATTCACATCAGCAATAAACAGTATTACAAAGTGAATATAAGGAAAATGCCTAGTCTTAAAATACATGCTTAAGATACAGGTTTAATAGATATGGCAACATTCACAGGTCATATATGAACATACGAATATTCCTCCAATACATTAGTCAAATACAAGGCCTCAGCTAAACCTGTGTATTATTAACTAAACTTTCTATCTTGATTAAAAGTTCCCTAGCAAGTTTATTTTGCTGTTGTAAACTGAAGAAGCGTTTGATAAGGTATAATTTTATTGGTGATGATTTTTCAATAACTATAGTGCTGACCATGACTGTGAGTAGCACTATAGTCCTTGCTAGTGAGAAAGAGTTTAAAGTATGAGTAATCGGAACAACCTTGGAGAAATCTTACAAGTAACCTTAAAGAGCTGTAAAACTGCATCGTGATAAATTCAGTGGGTTGAATAATAATGCTGTATTTCCAAACACACATAAGAGTCAAAATGAGTAGATTGAAAGGCAGAGATTCTCCCCCCCGTCGTGCAGGGATCATCAGACCATTACTGGGATGCTTATCTTCTGCAAAATGATTTGTGTTGAAATTATTTTTTAAGGGCATCATTTCTCTTAGAAAAACTTCATTACTAATTTGCCAATTGAGGATATCCCATAAGATATTGGAAGGCATTAGTGAACACAGAGTGAGTATTTTGATTTAAAAAAAAAATGCACATCCCCTGTTGTTCAATAATAACAGGGATGAATAACATCTACTTTAGGTTTTCAAATGTAATTTATGGTGATAAGACTTTTAGGTAGGGGATGGATGAACTGATGGATGATATACAGACAGCTGAAACTCAGGTAATGATTGTGACATATTTTGCATTAGGCTATGATAATCTGAAAACAATCAAAGTAAGTTTTTTGAGGAAACTGCCAATATGGAGAGTAAAGTAATAAATTCCATTACATCTGGTGCTCAGTGTCCTATACTGCATGTTTTTGCTTCTAACCCTGGAAATTCACCTGCCAAAGCAGAACCAGGAAAGCTTTCAGTGCAGAGGAAGGGTGATGTTTTAAACATTTTAGGATTTGGTATTAAAGACCCCAGAGATTGTCCCTACAAAGGACAATAATGACAGATGAAGATAGCTAAAGTTAATCCTACTTTGTCCTTTGACTGTTTTCTATCATTCCTCAAACTCAAAACAGGTCATTTCTTCAGTGCTACAGTCTCTTGATATCCTTATTTTTCTTTACAGATATTTCTTTATCACTATCACATTTATGCATTTAATGATATGTGTATTGCTTTTGCTTGTTTTTTTTTTTTTTTTTGTTTTCCCAGCTTCTTCTATTGTTTTATGGGGCAAAAACTGCAGTTTGTTCTCTTCACCCCTAAACACATAAAGAAGACATGCTGACCCCCAAAAGATTCCGTATATGTCTCTGCAGACTGCACATGTCGTAGACTTGTGATGGTCAATGTCCAGTAAATTAGTGTATGGCATGATGCTCTTGCATCAACACTGGTTGTCAGGGAAGGGCATCTAGTCAGTCCTCGAGAGGACCTAAATTCTAGGACGTGTCCAAAACATGGAAGGGTTGCTTCAGCCAGATCTTGTTCCAGACGTCAATTAGGTGCTCAAGAACACAGTATTGAAAAGGTGTAGTTAGTTAAGGTGTGCATCAACCTACACATGTTCTATATGACTTAGCTTGGTGGTTGGCACACAGGATCTAAAATGGAGAATTCAAGTAAAGGATGAAGGGCTGGAGGGGGGCTTAACACCAAGGATACCGTGTCCAAATCAGAACCCAAGACCGGGTACTAGCTGTACAAGTACTTAAGAATGCCAGGAAATATGTGCAATAAAATTTTCTGATGGATTTTGAATGTTACATACCGGAAAAGCATTGTGTATGAAAACAAAGGTTAGAAAGAAGCTAGTGTCTGTCAAAACTTCCTCTTTGTGCTTTCCACGCGAGGATGGGCAGATCAAGTGGGGAAAACAATAGTGAACACGATACTCGTACTCGTCGCAGAGAGACCTTGAGTTTGTAAGTGGGGTGCTCACCAGTGCAGGGCCACTGGGAACCTGCCCTTCTGAGGCCTAGAGAACAGCCCTGTAACCTGAGCTCGGAACTTGACACAGCTCTTCCCCTTCTCCTGCAGGCAGAGGAACGGAGTGTAGGGAGGAGAGAGGACTCTGCTATTCTCTGCTTAGAGATTCCTTGTCCAGGGATATTTGGTGACAGATAAGAAAATGTTCTGGATGGGTCAGACATAGGAATGTTAATGTTCATTTTCTTAAAGTAACTGTCACCACAATAATTTATAAATGTTAATCAGTAATGACTTCTGTTGTACTTCAACCTTATTACTGACATAGACTGCTTACAAATTTGGGCTAGCTTCCTTTATAATGGGCCTTAATGGAAGTGTGAGCTCTAAATTTCAAATATGTAAATTGCAAAGAACCTACAGGATTATCTGCATTTACGTCAGTTACCTTTATTTACATGACTTTCTAGTTTTTATTAGGCTTGGTGTAGTATCCCTTGCAATATCATTTCATTAAGCAACTAAGTGACTAAAAAGCCTTCTGCTGTCTCACACTAGTTTTTCACAAGGACCTCCACAAACCCTTTAAACGAAGATAAAGCTGAAAGTTTACGGGCATGTGCTTACAGCAGCCTGCCTCCTTTGCCTCCCCAACTCCTAAGTCTACGAGATTAAAAAGAAAAGGAAAAGCAAGATTTGAAGTTTGAAGTCTTTCATTCAAACTTATGATAACGTAACAAAATCAATTTTCTTTTTAGTGAGACCTCATTTCTTCAATATAAGCCTTCTGTATGTTGAAATGTCCTCTATCACCCCAGAGCACAAGAACCCCAAACCTGAGAGTGATATTACCCTCTATCCTGGGTATACTTTCTTTGGAAACTCTCTTAACATTTCTGTGCCTGCAACTTGCCCTTCTGGAAATTAATCTTGTAATACTCATTTTGAGAGAGTGATAGGAAGCTTTTGACACGTGTAATAAGGACTTTGAGATCCTTAGATGAAAGAAGGCTCAGATGTACAAAAGCATTATCCTCATCGCATGTGCAGGTTTTCCTGTGGTCTGACTGAAAGAAGGGATTAGGGGAGATTAATTGTGCACATGATCTGCCTAATCGGTTAAGGAGAGCAGAGAACGTCCATGACCTTCAAGAATGCCAAATAAAACAGCATGTGCCAGGACAGTCTCCCGAGTTCAGTTTATGGTTTTAACGGAGGGTAGCTAGGGAAGAGATGGACTTGCTTGGATTTTGAGACAATACAACTGAGGAGCAGCGAGGCAAACACCTCAGAGGGTGTACATGTAGTGGGAGGAAAATACAGGGTCTTGGACCTAAGACGAAAACTGTTTTTAAATCTCATGTTTTGCTCTTTTACTATTGTACTTGGTTAGGTAAAAAAAATGTATTATGGTAGTTTCAATTTCATTCCCCAAAAAATTAGTTTAAGGAGGGAGGGAACTTATTTCAGTCTCCCCAGTCCTTTGCATTTTTTTTATTTTTTTTATTTTAAACCAAGAACATGTATTGGTACATTCTACATACAATGGTCACATTCATTACATTAATTTTACACGTAAGACTCAATAATATATGCTCACTTCTTTTAGCCTATTGAGAGGGAAGTAGACAAATAGGAAGAATTTTCTTGGTGAGACAGCCATAATTATTATTACAAGGGTCAATAAAGTTAGAAATTGTTAATTACAAAGACTCTAAATTGCACTGAGTCCTGCCTTTCAGCTTTACAAGTCCTTTTTAAGTCCATCAACCAAACCTAAGGAGGGCAATGTGCTTTCTTTGACTTGGTGCATATTGAAAATGTAATTGCATTCCTTTCTTATCTCACAACCCATTGTCCTTTAACTTTTAATCGTGCTTTATCTACCCATTCATACATATGTTTTTTACATTAGGGTATAGTATGACAACTCTGGCTCAACAGGACGTTAAGTTGGAAGCAGAAGATAAACCTTTTTTACTTTCTCTCTCCAAGCCCTAAATCAAACATTGTACATTTTATCTAACTTTCTGCTTCTTCCTCCTTTAATGTCATAGGCTTTTGAGCATCAAAATGTTGGAAATATATTGCATTTAATACTCACAACTGTATATTTATGCTTTTGTTGTACAATAGCTAGAATAACTTTTTTCCTCTGTTATGCCCAATGTAAATTGATGTTATGTTGGACAATAAAGGATATCTATAATAGTACATTTTAACACATTTTGCTGAGAGGAATTGGGAAACCATGTAAAGTTATAATGAGAGGTAGGTCACTGAAGTATCCATTTACTTTCCATGACAATTGTCAGTATTGATACCTTAACACAAAGGAATCTCATTTTAGCCATAGAAACACAGCAGCCATATGCTCCCATAATCCACACAATACAGATCACATATTTTTTGCTGTTGCGGAAAAATAGAGGGGCGTTGGGCTTTCAAATATAAATTACATAACTAATAAGATATATGAGTATCAAGCAAAGTCAATTTGGTTGTCTGTTAGGACATGGTTACTGGGTTCCTTGTATGACTAGGTCACTACCACTAACCAGATGTCCTGTCATTTTAAGTATATCGTTTACTTCCTCTTTATATTCTGAGCATATGCAAACATCCAAATCATAGAGAGCTTATGATTTAAATAAAACTTGGTCTTTCAAAATATGTATCAACCATATTTACCTTGCATACCTGATATGATGTATCAAATTGTTCATAGAGCTCCAGGCTAAAACATGCTTCTACATATTGTGTATGATATTCCCAAATGTGAGAATGCAATTTATAGATGAGTTCTGAGTTAACTATGTAACTAATAATCTATGTAAGATGAACTTGTACCATGTGTTTAGATGCGAAAGCTGTTAGTACTATCTCATGCTGTGTCTGTCTTGTAGGGCTAATAATGCAGATGGAATTCACAGGAGAAATGCAAACTGAACAGCAACAACCATCTAAGGTCTTTAGAGGCACCAAACTGTTATTGTTTAAAGGAGTGAAGAGCTGTCACTCTTCTTGAAACTAAGGAACATTTAAGGTTCAGAGAAACTACTTCTGCTGCCTCTCTGTTGGCAGCTATGCAGAGACCTGGGCACGTGATGAAAATCCAAAGAGAAAAATGACAACAGAAACAGATTTACGAACAGCCAGTTACAAATACAAATGTGAGAGTCTCTATCACCATTATTATTTTAAATTAGTTTTGGGGGCTGAGGACGTAGCTCAATATAGAGCACTTGCCCAGTACACAGGAAGCCCTGAGTTCAAACCCCAGGACCACCAAAGGAAAAAGAAAAGATAAAATGGCTCCTTATTTTAAATTAGTTTTAATTACCTCTTTAATTTCAATGGTTGATATTGGGTTATTTAGTATTTTTATTTCTTCTTGATTCAGCTTTGGTAAGTCATATGTGTCTAAGAATCTATTCATTTCTTCAGTGTTTTTCATCTTGTTTTTTGAGTATAGTTTCTTGAAGTAGGTGCTGATGAGATTCTGGATTTCTGCAGGGTCAGTTGTGACTTTACCATTTTCTTCCTTTTTTTTTATTTTTTTAACCAAGAACAAGTATTGGTACAATGTACACATAATGATTACATTTATCCCATTCGCTTTGTACCTGTACACGATGCATCTTGGTTCTCCCCCCTCTTCCCCACCCCTCCCCTCTGTTCCCTCCATCCCTATTTACAGCAGGTTTATTCACATTCCTCCATGAATTCCCTTTCCCCTTTCTTTCCTTTTTTTCCCTTCCTGCTTTTCCCCCTTCTCTCTTTCTAGTTTTCCTCTCCTTTGTATATTATCTTCCTATTATATCTATTACCTCTTTGTCCTATTTACACTTATGGTTTCTCATATTAGAGAAACAATTCAATGTGTATTCAGGAGTGTCTGATTTATTTTACTTAAGAGTATGTTCTCAAGGAACATCCATTTACATACAAATGACTCTAGTTTATCTTTTTTATGGCAGTATAGTGCTCCTTTGTGTAAAAAAAATCACATCTTCTTTAGCCATTTATTGGTTGTTGGGCATTTAGGTTGTTTCCAAGACTTAGCTATTACAAATTGTGTTGCTATAAACATGGTTGTGCACACATCTCTATGATATGATGATTCCAATTCTTCTGGGAAGATCCCCAGTAGGGTAATAGCTGGATCAAATGGAACCTCTAGTTCTAATATTTTAAGGAATCTCCATATTGATTTCCATAGTGGCTGGACCAGTCTACATTCCCACCAACAATGGAGGAGGGTTCCTTTTTCCCCACAGCCCCAAAAACTACCAACAAAGAAAAGTTCAGGTTCTGATGGATTCATGGCTGAGTTTTACAAGAAATTTAGAGAATATCTAATGCAACTACTTCTCAAACTCTTTAATGAAATTTAAAAGGAAGTGATTCTCCTAAAATTTTGCCAGCTGTTCCTCAGACAAAGGTCTAACATCTAGAATATATAAAGAATTCAAAAAACATCAGACTCCTCACATTTAAAGACACAATCCAAAAGTGGGCATCTGAATTGAATAGACACTTCTCAGATGAAGAAATACAAATGGCAAATAAATATATGAAAAAGTGTTCAACGTCATTGGTCATTTGAAAGATGCAAATTAAAACAACCCCAAGATTCCATCTCACTCCAGAACAAACAGGTATTATCAATAAGTCAACCAATAACAAATACTGACAGGGCTGTGGGGTAAAGGAACCCTCTTCCACTGTTGGTGAGAGTGTAGACTGGTTCAACCATTGTGGAAATCAGTGTGGAGATTCCTCAAAAAACTACAACTTGCGGGCTGGGGATTTAGCTCAGTGCTTAGAGTGTTTGCCTCGCAAGCATGAGGCCCTGAGTTTGATTCACGGTACCCCCCCAAAAAAAAAACCTACAACTCGGTATTCCATCTGACCCAGCTATTCCCCTTCTTCGTATCTTCCTGGAAGAATTAAAAGCATCGTACCACAGTAATATATGTACAACTATATTTATAGATAAATCTTGGAAACAACCCAAATGCTCGGCAACTGATGAATAGATAAAGAAGGTGTGTTTTTTTAATACAATAGAGTATTACTCTGCCATAAAAAATGATCAACTATAAACATTTATAGATAAATGGATGCACCTTGAGAATATACCCTTAAGTTAAATAAATCAGACATGCA